>JZLH01S0184139.1:0-10953 GCA_001188425.1 Eucidaris tribuloides | reverse complement strand
TTAGAGAGAATTGGGTTCTAAAATTTTGTGAAATGAAAGACCATGGCCAGAGAATGAGAAAACTGAAAATAACTCAAATTTGACTTTGGACGCAATTTTGGAGGTTTGTGCCACTTCGTGAATTCAGCGACGATTTGTTGCATTATGGGTTTCCTGTGGAAACTTCATGGAAGATGATTACCAGTATGTTCATTAAAAAATCTGGTTTCCAAATACTACGTGTACTGTAGTAGTGATGAGCATCACACACACTTGTATGTATCAACATTTCATAAATTAGATCCCATCATACAACAGTTCGCAGAGTGGATTGTGGTGTATTGCACAAACTTCCCCCTGTACACGCATGATAAAGGTACATGTATGTCGGGATAGTCACACATTTGTACAAAATATTGACCAGCATGTATTGAAACACTGTGTACAAATTTGGGACGACAATTTGTGGTTATTTGGTTTTAATCATTTGTTTTTCCCTTTGCATGAATAAATAAAATGGTATGTGGAGTATTTTGATGCTATGATCTGTAAAATGACATGTAGTGTGAAGCTCTGTGAACCAGCCAAGCTTATACATGTCTGCAGTCTGCACTCATCCATACAGTAGGCCTGTTATCGTTGAGAAATTCTTTAACGATATATCGGTAAGAAAATCCTTACCGATATCGATAATTATCGATAATTAATTATTGCCGAAAAATATCAAAATAATACACGTATTGCAGGTCTGTGTATGTAACAGAATACTTCCGGAATGCCTCTAAACACTGTCTTCCTTAATACCTGAAAATATTGGGCTGATACTCTTCTCAGCGTGATATTTCCGTGAAATATTCTCCTCCTCACACGTTTTCCAAGTTAACAAGCGACTTAACTTGGTTTTCCAGCCAAAAATATCAAAGCCAGATTACCCAAAATACAATTCATTTTGTCGCGCGGGATCATGCAGACCAATACAGGATGTATCATTCGCTGTCCCCGCACATATACCTAATGAATCACGCAAGCGCTGCTCAGCTAGCGCCAATTCGCAGCGTGGGCGTGCGAAACACATGCAGGATCGTGTAGCGCATACAGCTTGCAAAATGCGGCATTTGTGATGGTTGTATTGTGTGGTCAATGCGTAGCGCGCCGCATCACGGCGCACTGTAGAGATCTGTATCTCTACAGTGCACCGTGATGCGGTGCGCTACGCATTGGCCACACAACACAACCATCACAAATGCCGCGTAGAGATCTGTATCTCTACAGTGCACCGTGATGCGGCGCGCTACGCATTGGCCACACAACACAACCATCACAAATGCCGCATTTTGCAAGCTGTGTGCACTACACGATCCTACATGTGTTTCGCACGCCCACGCTGCGAATTGGCGCTAGCTGAGCAGCGCTTGCGTGATTCATTCAGGTATAGGGTGCGGGGACAGTGAATGATACATCGTGTAGTGGTCTGCATGATCCCGTGCGACAAAATAAATTGTATTTTGCGTAATCTGGCTTTGATATTTTGAATGGAAAACCAAGTCAAGTCGACTGTTAACTTGGGAGACAAGTGAGGAGGAGAATATTTCACGGAAATATCACGCTGAGAAGAGTATCAGCACAATATTTTCAGGTAAAGCTAGACAGTTTTTAGAGTCGAATGTACATGCATGTAGCGTTTATTTCTGTTGTCTTTGTGTGTAATGTACATGTAAGTCTGCAGTGTTGTACTTCCGTCTCACCGTCCTCTCCGTCAGCTGACAGCTGATTTGGTCTATCAACATTTGATTTTTGATGCGATTTTAGAGTTCTTCTTAAATGCTGGAACATACAATCCATATCAAATATGTCAGTTAACCATAATACTCTCCCTTGCCATGATGGAAATCAGTCTTGGATTTGAAACAAAAGTCATTAAAGTACACCATAAGATGACTGTCGGCTAATATCGTTAACACAGATTCACTATCGATATATCGCTAAGACGCAAAATCAGCCGGTTATCGATAGTACTATCGATAGAGAGCATATCGATAACAGGCTTACCATACAGTACTGTGTTCAAAGATCAAATAAGAATTTGCCACTGCCTCTACATAAAAGTTCAAATTTTCAATTTATGGGTTTTTCTTCCTTTTTATCCTAGCTACATGTAAACACTACTCCATAACGCTATATTTCCAATGATTACATGTACATTTAAATACCTGGAATCCAATTTCCAAACATACATGTATGTTAGTTCTATGTCAGGCAAGCCTAGGTAGGGACAGTGATTTTCCGTTTACTGGTACACCGAAACGGAAAATCTGGTTTTGTTCTTTACTTCTCATACATGTGAAAATTATGGCATTCACCTTTGCAAAATGGAATTCATGTTTTTGCTGTGTACATTTTCTATGACAAAATGGAATTTCCATTTTGAGCTCAAGTTGAAACGGATTAACAGGTTTTCAGAAACGGAAAAGATCATTTTTTGAAACGGAAAATCACTGTCTCTACCTAGGTCAATCTCTCAGGAATCAGGATGTCTATTTAGTTTGTTTGATAGGTACATGTATTCTTCAAAGTATAACTGGTGACGTCTATTGTTAAAAATCCCCATTACGCTACATTAGAATAGGTTATCTGTTTAATATTCAGGCTTGTCCTTATTTCATGTACGTTTCTCACTTCTTAGCATCCTGTTCCTGCACTTGACGTTGATCGAGGTCAGTAGCCGTATGGTACACCTTGTTCTATTCCTGGATCAACAAGCGTTGTGTGAATGCATCTGATATGATGGCAAGTGACCTCAAAGGCTTCCATTTCAACAGGTCTGGAAAATATTTCTAGGTCTCATACCCCGTTAACAGCATACACACTGTACTTGATTTTGACACAATGTGTCCTAAATTGATGACTTTTTCCAATCTTGACATTTCCCTACCATGAGGCAATGTCAATTTGGTGTACAATGAATACACATTACTGTTAACAGTTATTAAATTCCACCACTTAGCATTAAACACTGTACGAAATTAAAGTGTAACTACATGGAAGTGCGTGCAATATGGTTCTTCGCCCACTCCTGGGAGATCGAGCCAATGTTTGCCTGACAGTCCACTGGCCTATTTATAAACTATGACTCAGCTCGACCATTATGCCAATCAGTTCTAATATGCTCACATATCCATCTGCCAAGCCAAGGCCTGAGCCCGGTACACGCATTTGTACAGTACACGCACACGTACTGTACATCACAATACAGACTGACTGGGGCCCTCTGTGTCTGCAACGAGGGCCCACTCCGAGGCAAAACAACATACCGGTACATTGATACCTGTTCATGTTGTTGTTGTTTGCGACGGTTACATTTTAGTTTGATGCTTATGGATGACATTAATATACAAAATACACTTTCAACTGAGCAAAAATTTGTAACACACAGTACTGGTTGATGATGGAAAATCTTCCATCAAAATTTCACGTTTCATTGGTTTCCAGGTGAAAGTATATTGCATTATTGCATTATAATGAAGGACTAATTCACTTCATGTGGTCAATAGCACAATCAGGGTACCCAAATGTGCAACATGGCTGGGCAAAATGAAAAATCTTGGTGAAAATGCTTTCTTTGCTGTTAGTTGTAGAACTTATCATTTGATGTAAAAAAAAAAAAAAAATTTGATCAAAATGTGCACGAATAAGCATTTTGATGTGTGGTGTTGAATTACATAAAATTTACTATCGTGTAAAAAAAAAGCATAAAAAGTGCATCACTCTTTTTGTCTCAAACTGCTTGTGAATCTTTTCATTTCATTTCACCCACCAAAAGATGGTGTTCAATAGATAAATGGAAGTTGGTGTAAATTACACTTAAATTCCAAATAAAAGAAATGCCTAATTTTGTGTGAATTGTTTTAAATGCAAATTAAACTACTTTCATATAATACAGTGTATGTCTCAATTTTTTTCTGGTAAAGTGCCAAGAGTTGGAATGTTCAGGAGTTGATAACATATATGTATTGTATGCTGATAATTACTATGAAGTTTTAAGTTGTTTGGGCTGAAACTTTAAGATATGGTATTTTATACAAAATTTTACAAAATGGGCACACATGTAGTCCCACACATAGCTTTCCATGTTAGCAATTGTATGGTAGGTAAGTTACACATTGAGCTTTGGGCCTCGGGTGGACTCCTTTAAGGACTTCCAAATTAATTAAAATCTAATGGAGGTTACAAGTTGAACAAGTGGAACAGTTTGATAAAAGGTGCAAGCAAATTGATTGATGCAAGGGGGGCAATTCATATTCATGCACCCTAAATATACCACCTACCTGGTGCCTTACAGCTGATTCTACATTGACTTTTTTCCTTCAGCAGTAAGAAAAGAGTTGACAAATAAAATTATCATTTCTCAAATTTACCCACATTTTCTCAGAACCTTTGATCAATGATGTACAATATTTGATTAAAAAATCAGGGGTATTGAAACATAGAAACATGCATTTCTACTAGATGAAATAGTGATATACCTCACCAGAAATGCAGGAGAAGTGACAATAGTTTTTTTTTTCTTCAGCATTAGAAAATAATTCACATCTCAAAAACTTTTCAACATTTTGATAACCTTTTGCATACCAAAAGCAGTGCATAGTGGGCAGCACCATAGCATCGGGGCTCAAAATGATTTTTTTTTCTCACGGGGGGCTCTTTTGGCTAAATTTGGCTACAATTTTTATTGTTTCTACTATGGGAATTTTCGGGGGCTCTTTTGACATTTTCGAGGGCCCTTTTTGGCATTACGGGGGCAAATTGCCCTGAGCCCCCGTATATTTTGAGCACTGCATAGTATGTACTTTTTCTCATAACAGAAAGGAAAGTTTTAGCTTCATGAATGGCTACCCTGGAGGAGGTGAAACTTTGAAAGATGACAAGGTCGTCAAAATGAGTCAGCATTACACTCCTTCTACTCATACAATTCTGTCTGGCCTCATAACTTTCTCTATAGAACAGTAGCACTGTTTTTGATTGCACCAATGCCAAAGAAAAGACCAGCAATTTGATATCAAACATGTGGGGTTAGTCTGTAAATCTAGGATCCTCCACTGAATTTTACTCAAATTGCATCAGCATCATTTGAACTCATTTAGGTTTTTCAGTGTTTTCTGTAATAATTAAATAAGGTTAAACTTAAAGAAAATACCAAGTTATTGAAGTTTCTTGATAACTGGAGTCTAAAGATGATACATGCACCTGTAAAGTTAAAAGTCAATTGGTACAATTTTTGGGAAGTTATGGCAGTATAAAGTTTCTAAAGTGTAATTGGGTATCCTGATTGTGCTTCTGACCATACATGTATGCAATAAAAAGTTGAGAGATTGGTATTTTGAACAGGTGAAGTTTCCCTCCATTGATAAAGTGTGTATGTCAACAATTAACATTGTCCCACATATTGATTTCTGTATTAGTACTGTTAGTACTTTGTCAGCAGTGGGGATTTGTGTAAAAAATTAAGCATTTTGTTATTTTCAACTACATGTACATGTACTCTCTCCTGTACAGTGTGTCCCAGAAAAAAGGAAACCGGATTTCATACCAAAAATATTCTATCACAATGAATAATTTCTTTAATGAATTAGGTATCATTGTAAAGCTCTGTTCCTCTTCTTTCATTTGATGCATAATTTATTATTTATTGTTCATGCATCGTGGAATTAAAACAATGGATATTGGTGCTACAAAAATTTCATTTGCATGCGTATATTCCATTTTTGAATGCATTTTCAGGGTATAAACTTAAGTGGAATTATTTCTAAAAAACAAAAGCATGACATAAAAATTCATAATTTCTTCTTTTATCTGACACCTCATACGTAAAAAATGAATAATGTATGCCGGAGAACAAGTAAAATTAAAACATGCCTGTTTTAGCGTGATTTTTAGAATGAATGCATTTTGACCATTTAGAAGCGCGCCGAACAAAAAGGTTCACGCACGGTTGACTTCACACAATATCTTGCACGGGGCACAACAATAGGCTCCCAATCATGTTCGCAGGGTAATTTCTTGGTTGCTGGCTGCCAAATCAAGAAACCAGAGTTCATGAATGCATTTTGGAACATTTCTGAAAACAAACATCTTTTCAAATTGCCTTTTCTCACTCATGAATCGCTCCTTTTTCACAAATGTGGTATCATATGAAAGATTATAAAATAGGCATTTTAATGATGTCCTTCATTATCGAAGATATTCTGAATACATTCATGCATGACAGTTTGAATTTCAAATTTGCTCGTGCAAATGTTCTTATACCCGTGTCCCTTCTGATTGTCTTTGCTCAGTCATGCGTGAATGGAAATCTTTGTGACTGGTATCAAATTAAAGAAGATAAGATATGCCTTCCAACTAAGTACAATTTTCTTGTCACATTTGTTAATAATATAAACATATCTTCAGCAATCTCGGTTTCCTTTTTTCTGGGACACACTGTATATAGTGACATTTTCACAATACCATCTGTTCACAGGAGGTTTGAAAGCAGCTGATATTAAAATCATTTTGTTCTGCAAGTAGCCAATCTTATCTTTAAAGGTAAATGACATGATTGGGGGTAGTCCTCAACTTTGGGTAAAACTATTCAAGAAACAAACTATGCAAGGATTCTACTGTGAAAATTTTGTGGTCAAAAGTTGACTCATTATAAAGTAACTTCCATCAGTATGCTTTGTGATAGACAAACCTGTTGTGCAGCTTTCTATGGGACTTATTTTTCTTGGGAACTCGAGAGAAACGAACTGCTTGTAAGTTCACGCTTGATTCTCCTTAACAAACTCAAGACAAATCCTTCCAGCCAGGAGATCCACTCCAGCTCTGGTGTACATTTGGTAGGCCCCAATATCTTTCAACCAGTTTGGTTCCAAAGGCATTTTTTTATCTCTCCCAATCATGTCACTACAGTCACTGCCCTTTCACCAAATTCAATTTTTAACTCTTAACATGCCAGATGATTTAAACCTCTATGGACTTATGTGTATTATTTGGTGCACATCTGTGATTTTGGCATGTTAAGAGTTAAAATGAAAGTTATGATGCAACAACTTAACAAGTTTTATATGGAAAAGTATTCCTTGATTTCGTGCGTAAAATAAACTTAACTCATTTAAGCCCGCCGCCTGGCACCGAGAGTTGACCGCAGTGTGACCTCACGGTGTGTAAATAGACCGGACTCGCCAACGATGCGGACAGGGTAATCATGTTCAACGGAGGGGCTATTACGAACGTATACATTACTGTGCGGTACGCATTCGAGATACATGGTTGTGAATGCAATAGTGTTGTGGCTCTGGCCAAGTACTTTGTATGATATTTGTGTTTTATTTTTACCTGGACATTTATTCCTCATTCTGTGTGAATGTATTCACATTTAGAATAGTAATTCACTTCGCCTTGAGACCTGTCTGTGGCATCAGCCTCAGTTACCACAGACCCCCGGTGCTGATTTATCCCTGAGTATAATGAAATGTTCCTTGCCGACGAACCACGTAAGATCCTTATAATATTTCACAGTTTTGACGGATACCCGACTATAGCGTAAAAATCTCACTTGTCCTGGAAACTAGCGTATTTTCATGCTGATATATTTCATCTGCATGTATTATCCTCCCAGATTCTTATTGTAATATTATATAGCAATCACGAATAGGCCTGGGACAAAAAATCGATTAATCGAATTAATCGATTACCTTTTTGCCGATTGGTATTCGAATGCGACTTTAAAATGAATCGATTAATCGTCGGGTGACGATTAGTCTAAATGGTCATGTGTCGTATGGTGGGGCCCCTGTTGTGTTACAGGCACCAAAATTAAGAATTTTGTCACTTCTTGCATTTGAACCAATATAACTCAAAAAGTACTAATCAGAAACCAACAAAAGTATACATTTTCTGAAAGCTTATACTTCAGAGAATCTCAATCAGCCAAGGTCAAGTTGCTATACAGGGTGTGTAAAAAAAAACTAAGGGTAATATCACAAAAAATGTATAATTTTGTGATATTGATGACAACTCATTGCACCTGTCGTATTAAATCATGGCTCAGAATGATGTCATGGTGGGAAAGAGCACACTTTCAGCTTAAAGAAAATGTATGGTTTACTACTTTTCGAATTTCAGATGTAGTGATAAAGGTGTGGCAAATATTTAAAATTGATGGTGCGATTTGTTACAATAGCATTAATAACTTAAAAATTATAAAATTCCAAATGTTTACTAACCTAATTAACAAATTTAGAGATTATAGTAGATATTGTTTAAAATAAATGAATCAGTAGACTGATTTAAAAATTTCAACCGAAAATGTAGCCCTGAAGTGAACAGTACTGTGTGTCCTTATTATTAGGTAACTTTTCCATGCTTGCGATAAGTGTGTACAAGTCAAGTGGAAGGCATAAGCTAGCACCAGTCATAAATTGTTATATTGGAATTAATACTTTTACTTTTTGAGAATGTTAAGTACAACATGTGTCAAGTTAAGTCCAGATGTATAAACTCCAAGACATACATATCAATATAATAGATAACACGCCTCAGGAAAAACAAAAGTGTACAGGTTGAATTTGAAGTTTCCCCATAGAGATTGTACACACTCCTCTCAACAGAATATATCTACTCGCTTATCCCGGCAGATTACCCACGTTACAATTTTGGAACGATTTTAATCCTAATTAACAAAGTCTATGCAAGAATTGCTTATCAGATTTTTCAAAGCATAGTAAATTGCATGCAAGAAATGAGCCCAAATTCATACCATAATTGGATGAAGATAGCTATGATGCATCAAGTTCATTTAATGAAGAGGACTGAAATGTACCCACCAGGTATTTGGGGTCACAATCACGACACAATGACCTAAATACCATAGCTGAAACTCAAATACACGTAACGTTGTTTTGTTACAAAATAAAAAAAAATAAGTTAGATATACTATTCAACAGTAAGGAAAAATTTTTAGCCTGACAGAACCCAAATATATATTTTAAGTGGAAATAACGATCAGAACAGTGGATTGGCGGACAACGTAATTCAGCATACCGTCGTCATCCTCGGCATCCCGCTTGTGGAATATTTTTTGCCGACAAAAGAAGGTTGAAATGTCGGTTTTGAAAAACAGGAATGAACAATAATACGTGAATTATTCATATTCTTTCTTGCTGATCAGTTAAATAACACACACAATTTCAGCGAAAATTGCGTCATGCATTCGAAACTGATTCTTCTAAGGCTTATTGAAGTTTATCGTACACAGTCGCCATCTGTTAACAAAATATCCATTTACGCCAAATATTCCATATATCCGTTTCACGGCACTTGTGGCAGTGTGGATCGCGGATATTTGGGTAGATCTAAAGATATTTTGCTTAATCAATGGCAAAGCGACTTCGCTGCAAGGTTGGGTAGCGATCTTGCTTGCATAAAGAATGATCATTTTCTCTTTATTCGAACAACAATGTTGGATTTTTGATGTGCAACCCACAAACGGGGTTAAAACAACCATTTCGTGTTGGGGCCTGTTATGTTGTTTCATTCTCACTTTTTCAACTGGCTAAACCTGCTAACACATTGATCTAATGTTACTCATTTTGTCCTTGTCCCATGTACTTGATTTTCGCGTATGTTCTTGTTAATTTTTTTGTATTGCGTGACTATCGAATAATCGATTAAATTCGATTACCTTTCCAGTCAACATATACGATTATCAAAATCGATATTCGACCCAGGCCTAATCACGAAATCAAAGCTGGAATTCGCCGTAAAATCACAGGGTTTCGCAATGATTAATCAACGTGATCATACATTGTACGGCCAATACACTCACGCTCTTTTCACCCTTGCGTACGTACGGCCATAGACAATGAACGGTGTGATGTAAACGCGCGCACTGCATGATGCGAAGCTAGATCCTGTCTTGAATATGAAAGGACTTCAATGCATGAATTGCAAAAAGGCAATATTTTCCTCTCATCCAATCAAAACCATGTTGACACCAACAGGACCGCCAATGTATAAGCTTTGTTTTGGTGTGCGAGCTGGCACAAAAGGCCATCACAATCAGATTTGGTGGTAGATTGAAGGTGGCTGTTCTTCCAAAAATGAGCGAAATGCTGCTGACTTCCATAGAGAAAGCACCCTGAGAGTGTTTTCATTACTATTTTAAATTGAAAAAGGCACTATTTTCTCCTTATCAACTAACATTATAAGTGATACCAGTTTGTAGCAAATTTATTCAACTTTCAATTTCCGGCCGAGCTGGTTATGAAGATAGGCGCATTTTCAAGGCAGATGGAATTTAGTGTGTCAACCACCCCTATCGGGAGCAAATTTTACGTGTTATAACTTCTCGCAGAACGTGGTGAGAGCAGATGCACTGAAGTATTTCATATGGTTGGTGAGCACAACACATTACAAGACTCTAAAGTAACTGCACTTTCAGTTTCACTGCCGAATTATAGGAATTGTAAACTATAGGAACACATAAAGTAAAATAAATTTATATTCTCCAATTTAGTCCAGATGCATCAAATTTTATTCTTGCAAGTGTTTTGTTGATTATGATTCAATTTAGAGTAAGCTGGTGTTTTAAACCCTTTTTTAAACCATGGCAGGCCTCCAAATTATGATGCGTATATCATTTACCTTGCTTGTATTTGCATAATTTCACAATTTCTTTGTATATTCTTTGCCAAATAAAATAATAATAATCATTTAATCATAATTAGTCCACACATTTACAAAGGAGAACTGTAGTCTGTAAAGAAATGAAGTAAAAACTGTTTACTAAACAATAAGCATAAAATCATGCCAAATAGAATGCTAAGTACAGTGAAGCTTGTCTAGATAACAGCCAATCAAATGAAACAGATATGGCTTAAGTTAAATTATAGAAAAAAGTTCCTAGCAATAGATTGGTTTCCAAAACACATAATT
>JZLH01S0184019.1:28476-43254 GCA_001188425.1 Eucidaris tribuloides | reverse complement strand
AGGAACTAAAGAGATGATGGTGGTACAGCATCTTCTGGACATCCATCATGGAATATGACATATAAGCAACTTCCCATCATTGAGCAGCTTTGTATATCGATTCTCTTGGTCGTTTTCATGGATCATAGCTTCTATAATTAATCAACGTCATAAAGAATATGTATAAAGATGGGGAATTTCCAAAGGATTTGAGTAGATTTATCTCCATTGTTTTTCTCAAGAAATCAGATGCTGTTGACTAATGTGACTGTGGACATCACTGAACGACTTGTCGCATGATTCATGTTACAAGTATAATTCTTCGGGTTCTTCTGCTGAGAGCAAGACAAAGAAAAACACCTGAATTTGGACCAGAAAAGCTCAGCTGTGGTAAAGATGCTGGAGCCAGGAATGCTCATGTTGGAGGATACAATATAACAAACACTAGATGTACTGGTGACGCAGTGCTTTTCGAAGGATACAAGAGAGATTAATCTTTAGAGGCCTCTTGAGGTACTGGTTGTGGAAAGTGAGAGAAAAGGGTTAATTATCAACTGCAGAGAGATAATGATTTCAAAGAAGGAAAGTCCTTTAAAATGTGTGATTCAAGTGAAGATCAAAATCAAATGCAGGTTTCTTCCTTCAAGTACTTGGGCTGGGCTCAGAATCAGTGAAGATGCTACGTGGATAGACAAGCAAGGAAAATCATTGCCATGGCAGAATGCGTTTTCACAAAGTTAAGTTATACTACATTCCAAGGAACGGAAAATTAAGCAATAGAATAAGGATCAGGGTTATGACCGGTTGTATAAATTTTGTGGTTATGTACGGATGTGAATCATGGACTATGTTCTCCATTGCTAGAGTTGTTCGAAAAAGAATATGGTAAGGGAGACAAAATTATTTTTTAAAAATGAGATTTGGGGGCCATGTACTGATAGCAAGGATGGTCTGGACAGCCTTACTTGACAGGAAAAATAGAGGGGTAGGGGAAAAAGAAGGATGAAGTGCAAATTAAAGTGCAATTTGGAGCTTAGTGCTTAGAAACGTGCAATTATATGCCTAGGGGTTATATGCTGTACAGAAATGTTTCTTTGTCATTATTATTATTGTTATCATCATCATCATAGTCATCATCATCATTATCGTCATCTTCATTAAAATTTATATTAATACAGATTAAAAAGTTACAGATACGTGCCCATGAAGTACATTTTACAGGCTGCAGCACACTATTCATATGAGCAGTAGGCCCCATCCCAATCCTTTTGAGTGTTTTATTGCTGTTTTAAGGAATATGTCATTGATTTGTTTCAGTGTAAATTGTTGTTTTCATTCATGATTATAAAACTGAAGTGCAAATGTAGCTTAATACAGTGTGTTCACTTGAAATGTTATATTCTACATGGTGCATTAATCTGTTGACTGAAAACTGATTATAGTCTTGTGACAGGGCACATTTACTGTAAATCTCAACCGGAAATATGTCAGGTATCTACTCCAATGGATAAGTGTGTCTTTTTAGTTTTCAGGCATTTTAATGTTTTTTGTCCAGAATCATAGAGTTAAAAGAGTTGAATGTAGTTGACATCCAATGTCCAAATAAACACCAAAATCATATGATTTGGATAAGTAGACGGTTTTCTATAGGAAACTAGGCTCCAAATGCTCATTTTGGCAGCCATAATGGAAAATGGAGGCCATATATTTGTTTGGTCATTAATGGTACGATAAGGCTATTGAAAGCTGCAAAAACCGTACTTCATCAACCTGTGAAACATGTACATCAAGATCATATAATTTGGATAAGGACATGGCATTCTACATGTATTTTAAAATAAGGCTTCAAAAGCTCATCTTGGCGGCCATCTTGGAACATGGTCGTCATGTACGTTTTTGGCCATTTATGGTACAATAAAGCTATTCAAAGCTGCAAAAATAAATTCAGCAACATGTAAAACATATAAATAGACACCAAGATTATATAATTTGGATAAGTGCATGGATTTCTATAGTAAAATAGGCTCCAAAAGCTTGTTTTGGCGGCCATCTTGGAAAATTGCTGTCATATACGTTTTTGGCCATTTATGGTACAATAAGGCTATTCAAAGCTACATAAATGAATTCAACAACCTGTAAAACATATAAATAGAAACCAAAATTATATAATTTGGATAAGTAAATGATCTTCTATAGGAAAATAGGCTCCGAAAGCTCGTTTTGTGGCCATCTTGGAAAATGGCTGCTGTATGTTTTTGGCCATTTATGGTACAATAAGGCTATTCAAAGCTGCAAAAATGAATCCAGCAACCTGTAAGATATACAACCAAACACCAGGACCATATGATTTGGAAGAGTACATGGTATTCTATAGGAAAATAGGCCCCAAAAGCTCATTTTGGCGGCCATCTTGGAAAATGGCCGCCATCTTGGATTTTCAAATTGCACGTCGAGTGGATTTGCTTAGTAGACCCTTAGAAACTCCCGTGCCAAATTTGGTGCTTGTATCACAATTTGCACAATTCTGCCCAAAAAGCGATCTTATCTGCTCTACTATATGAAGTTTGTTCTGCACATACGCAAGTTGTAATTACAAACTGGCTTATTGTATTTTTTTTAGCCATTTCATTAAAAAAAGTGAACAAATAAGTAAAACAAAATGAGTTGACATCATTACAAATTTGTAAAATCAAGTGAATCGGTAAATAATGCGGTGCGTTATATATTTCCCCACCGAACGTACAGATCAAATGGTTGAAATGTTTGTAATTTGTGATAGTACCTTCTAGATTAAATTTTGAGTAAATTTGAATAAATTTGCATGATTAATAAATTCTGTGTAGATATTTGGAAGCCTCCACCAAGCCCTATCAGATAAAACAAACAGAATCAAGATCGACCCAGAAATGAACAAAGAAGAAGCAAATATTAATATTTCGAGTACACACGGACACACAGACACATGGACACACACACACGTACGGAGCCCGTTTCATAGTCACCTCGCGAACTTCGTTCGGCGGGGACAAAAATAAATTTGGCCCGGATCTTTGATAATTTTCATGTGAATTGCATCACAAACTACCCTCTTCCTTCCTGATTTCTACTGCTTTTGGACCAAAAGTGTCAAAATGTGTGTAATTTTTACCCATCTATCAATAAAAAAAAGTGTGTAAATAAGTGTAGTAATAAGTTGATCAAAGGATAAACAAATATCATTATAACCAAATGAAACCCATATCTTCAACACTTTTTTTTTTATAGATTACAACAAAAATTTGCCCTTTTCTCATAAATCTTGACTTCTATGAAGAGTAATCTTTTTGGTATCATTTCACATTCACATTAACAGTAATCCATAAGCTTACACAAAGAATTAAGTTATTCACAATACAGGGTGGCCCAGAAAGAATGCTACGAGTATGATCGCTAACTTCTTCACCATGTCATTAATTTTTATTTCGTTGGTTAGAACATTCCTTTTCCAATAAAATGATACCAAGATCATTGATTTTGAGTAAGGTGTTTTGATTCTAGTGCTATTTTTCGGAGGCAATGCAATTTCCCAAATTTGCCAATTTTTCAACAGCGGCGGTCATCGGAACGCCGAGATATTCTGGCGTCTCAGCTTGCCATATCAGACAACCGCGATGACAAAGGGCGTGGGAATGCCCGTCGGCTTTTCATGGAAAGAAGACTGATCTTGTGCTGGTACTATGGCAATGCTGAGACGCCGTGTTGGAAAATTGGCAAATTTGGGAAATTGCATTGCCTCCGAAAAATGGCCCTAGAATCAAAACGCCTTACTCAAAATCAATGATCTTGGTATCATTTTATTGGAAAAGGAATGTTCTAACCAACAAAATAGCAATTAATGACATTTTGCCGATAATGTCGAAGAAATTAGCGATCATACTCGTAGCATTCTTTCTGGGCCACCCTGTATAGTTATAGTGGCTACCTACGCCGACAGCGTCCGCTAACGATCAAGTCTGTTTACATGGTTATGCAGCCTTTACACGGGCACGAATTTTGATTCCGCATCACCCCGTACAATGGCGTACCTAGGCGTGCCATTCTGTGGTATGCAGCTCGCTCAACTCTCTAATCCTTGTGATTGTAACCGGTGTGGTGGTCTAGTGCTTAGAGCGTCCGCTTCGCGTCCGGAAGGTCGCGGGGTTCGAGCCCCGGCCGGGTCATACCAAAAACTTTTTAAAAAGTTTAACATTTTGTCACGAACGGCCACGCACTTTTTTACGAGCCGCGCACCATCACGAATTGTACCACGAGCGTTTCCCTCATTGGCACGTTACGATGAGTGCCATGGCGTAAACCGTTTTGCGTGCCCGTGTAAAGGCAGCATTAGCTGTCGTGAAACAGACGACTGCGGCCACGCACTGATGAATAAAAATACAATGAATGCTTGCTTCTTATCCCGTCGTGTAATGTAAATCCCTAATTTCATTGTGAAAAGGCCGTCTAAACAAATGTCTTTGGTAAAAATGTTTACCTTTTAAAAAAAAATGGGGGGGGGGGTCGTACGACCCTTCCGACCCCCATGCACCCATTTTCTGGAGGTCGGTGATTCATGTGCACAGCTGTGGTATTTGTGCATGGATAATAAGACTGAAACAGTGATATGCACGTACACGTTCTACCCACATAGCATGTGACATTGTAATGATCGGGGGCTCTCTATTCCTACTCAAAATATTCGTGCCGTTTCATAAATACCCGAATATTTATCAATGTGAACCCTTGAAAGGTCTTTAATAAACGAATAAACGTTTGCGATTTTTCAAAAATAATAAAAGACATCCACTTCAATATTTCTACTGATGGAACCGTATTGTTTACCAATCCCGCGCGCATGAAGAGGTGCGTCCCGCGAGGTCAACGAGGTCAACTCATTCCGGCAAAGCGTGGTGTTGACGTCGGCAGATTTTGAGAAATCTGGCATGCACCATAAGGATAGTAGTCTGACTACCAGACCATTATTCTGGAATCATCAGCCAAACCTGTCTTCATCCGCTCCGCGGATGGCCCCTGCTTCGCAGGGGAGGTCTGAAATTCAGACTATAAGGATAGTAGAAAATTGTTCCACGGGCGTTTGCAAAATTATATTGAGCTGAAATTTAAAATGTATATACAAATCATTTGTGTCTAACTGGTAACTGCATATGAATTTCGAACTTGAACATGTAACCAAAAATATCGGAAAAAAGACCCTTTACCGACGTACTTCTGTGATGCAACTGAAGCATTCTAGAGGTCAATCATTCATGTGTATAGTTCTAATACTTGCGCGTCGATTTTCCTGATATTTTCGCTAGGAAAATGGCACTCTACACAACCTGTGTGTATGAAGGTATATCAAAGAGTTCTCGGCCTCACCTGGAAGGCAGGGCAGCATCTCCAAATCTATGATGTAGTTGTAAACTATTATGTATGGTTATGCACTAACATTCATGCGTCTGTGTTTATCTAGTTTTTAGGTGAGGCTCTTTGAAAGTCTTCATATCTAGTGAAGATCCAATAATGGACACAAAAGAAGCTCGTGTGGTGAGTAAATATCTGCATAAAAAGGGCATGACACCCAAGGCCATCCATGATGACATGGTACAAACACTTGGTGATGACTCTCCTTCCTATTCCACCGAAAAGAAGTGGACTGCTGAATTCAAGCGGGGAAGGGAGAGTACAGAGGACTATCCAAGGTCCGGACGCCCAAGATCTTCAACAAGTGCACGCCATTCACAGCATGGTGCTGAAAGACAGACGTGTAACTATTCAGCACATAGCCGACACTATGGGCATCAGTTATGGTTCAGTGCAGGGTGTTTTAACTGACAGCTTAGGTATGAGCAAGCTGTCCGCAAGATGGGTTCCGAGAATGTTGACTTCAGATCAGAAGCTTGCCAGACTCGATTCTTCAAAGGAACTTCTGGCCCGCTTCCAGACTGATCCAGACAATTTCTTTGCTAGAATTGTCACCCAGGATGAAACATGGGTTCATTACTTTGAGCCAGAATAAAAAAAAATGCAAAGCAAGCAGAGAAAGCACCATGGATCTCCCCCTCCAAAGACGTTCAAGCAAGTGGCATCTGCTGGGAAGATCATGGCCTCTGTTTTGGATGATAGCAAGGATGTCATTATGATTGACTACCTCCAAAGAGGTCAGACTGGGAGCTACTACGCTTCGGAATTACGTCAGCTGAAAAAAGCTATTAAGACAAAACTGCGTGCTGGTGTCCTTTTGCTGCAGGGCAATGCACCTGTCCACACAGCGCAAGTTGCAGTGGCTGAAGCTACCAAGTGTGGGTTTGAATTGTTGCCCCACCCACCGTATTCACCAGATCTGGCCCCATCTGACTTCTACCTGTTTTCCAAACTCAAATTCCTCATTCGTGGACGCCGGATGATGACGTCATTAAGGCTGTAGAGTCCTACCTGAAGGACCAAATTAAAGCCTTCTACCATGAAGGCATCGGAATGTTGGAGCACCGCTGGACAAAGTGCATTGAGATGAAGTGGGACTATGTTGAAAAATAACCAGAAACTATAGGAGTATCCTGAAAACCCTTTTTGTTGAGGCCGAGAACTTTTCGATCTTCCCTCGTACACGTACGGGACTTTAAAAAGGGGGCACCATTTTCATGTACGGACTATCTTAAATTGGATCTTTTGCTGCAATTGACTTGGTTTATTTATCGTATGTTTAATATTATCTTTTATAATTATTATTATTTATGCAGTTTCAGTGGTGTGTTGTCACGTAATCAAATAAATTTTGCTTAACAACATTATGAGAAACCGCTTAGCAACCGGAAGGCTGGAACGGTTGCTCTTAAATCCCTCGCTGTAGGAGCGCTATATCTCCGAATATATATATGGTATTATGATGTCAATCGTTCCATGGACTAATTCCGAATTGGCTTATTAAATGTATTAATGCACTGACATTGTGTCAAATCTACAGCAGTAGCCCAACAAGCCGTACCATCCGGTTGGCATTTACACAAGAAGACATTTTATGGAATAGAAGCTACTGAATTATCGTTTGATTCAGCGAGAAGGGCGTGTCAGAACTACGGAGGAGATTTAGCCTTGCTGAAAACTCAGGAAATTAATGTGAGTATTGTTGAGCACAAGGAATGCCAAAAATATGACACAGGTCCAACGAATGATATATTGTTTTATATTCTAATAAATATTGCAAAAAGGCTGATTCATTTTTCCACATCTTGGAAAAATCTGACACAGCGGCAGTATGCGATACATTTGAAAAGAAGAATCTGTTCTGCAAGAGTGTGATTCTCTACAACCTGAAAAAAAATCAGAAATCGTGGAAATCTGCTTAATATAAAAAAAAATCAATCAGGTAGACGGATCGGTGCCCGTACAGGACAGAAAGATGCTGCGTCAAGAGACTCAATGGGCCGTATGCATAAAAAAAGTAGCAATTGCTTTTTCTAGCCTTTTGCTTGAAACCACATGCATGAAAATAAGGAATTGCTTGCAAGCAAAGGTTCTTGCTTGCAGGCCAAAGCAATTTGCTTGTTGCCTGCAAGGAACTGCTACACGATTAAGTTAATGCATACAAACGCTCGCACAAAGGTTTATTTTTATCAGCATTTGTTTTTATTTTCGCTTAACGGTATTCGCCAGAGGACTATGAAACGAGCTCTGGTCGTTTGTCTGTGTTTGTGTTTGTGTATGTGTGTGTGTGCTTCATGTGTATGTATGTGTGCGGTTGTGTTGTGTGTGTGCGTGTGTGTGTGTGTGTGTGTGTGCGCGCGCGCGCGTGTGTGTGTGTGTGCGTGCGTGCGTGTGTGTGTGTGTGTGTGTGTGTGTGTGTGTGTGTGTGTGTGTGTGTACATTAGTGTGTGTGCATGTATGAGTATTGGTATTCATTCTGTTCTAAATCATTCATCCTGAAATAGATCGCCTTACAAAAAGAAAAAAAATTACAACAATCAAATTCATGCATAAACGTTTTGAAACAAACTAAATTCCAACCATCATGCACTTTCAAAATAATCAGTAGAATCGTTCCTCGATGGTCCCATAAAGAACATCCATAAATTTGTATACATTAGTGAAGTTATCTTTTGTAACTCCCATGACAGGAAATGCTTCTCCTCTCTTGCGAAATATTTTAATACATTATACGAAACCCGCCTTTGTGCTCCCATGAAAGTAATGGACCGTATATATAAAAACACTTGCGAACGTTCTTCAAGCCAAAGATGGATTTCAGGCGATTGCTTTTTTTCGTATGCATAACATTTTGCTTGTGTTAAACGTTTTCTTGCAATTTTCCACAACCATACAATAGCAACGTCACGGCGGTGCGAACAACAACAAAGGCCGGATCCGCACGAGTCGAATACGCATGGCTCTGGTTTTTTCAAGAGGTTAAAAAAAAAATACTTGCTAACATCCTTCAAGCCAAAGATGGATTTCAAGCAATTGCTTTTTTTCGTATGCAAAACATTTTGCCTGTGTTCAAACCGTTTGCACAACCATACAATAACAACGTCACGCCGCACAGTGGGCCAGAAAGGCTCCAAAGTGCGACAAAATTCATGTTCACTGATTTCCACGAAAAATGTGGCTGAAATGAACGGTTCTAGGGTATTGAGACCCGTAGAATCCAAATAAAATATTTTCAAACACCTATGACGTCATCAAAATACCGATATCTGATTGGCTACCAAAATACAATGAGGAATAGCATATTTCTCATGTTCTCATGTTGCTTGAATGATGGGTGTAGGGGTAATCAGACCCATAGAATCCAATGAAAATACTTTCACACACCTGTGACGTCACTAAAATACCGGTTTCTGATTGGTTGTCCAAATACATAACATGTTTCTCCTGTTTTCAAGTTGCTTATATGATGAATATATAGGAGTAGGCCTAATTAGACTCAGAATCCAATGAAAATATTTTCAAATACATATGACGTCATTGACCTACCGGTTTCTGATTGGCTGCCCAAATCCAGTGAGAAATAACATGTCTTTCATGTCCTCATGTTGCTGAAATGATAGGTCTAAGAGTAATCAGACCCGTAGAGTAAAACACAAATACTTTCAAACACGTATGACTTCATTTAAATACCAATTTCTGATTGCCTGACAAATTTTAATGATATTGATATCCGTTAGAGAGACCTGAAACACTGAGAAATATTACATCATTGATGAAATGACAGCTTCCATTTGCAAAAATATCTTTAAAAAATTTTGATATAAAAAAAGAGGAAAAACAAGATTGAATGCACCTTAATTAGTCAATTTCATTTCAACGACAATAATTTCAACGAATGCGGACAATACACTCCATTAAAACGTTATCATGTCTACAAATTTGAGGATTTTACCAAATAAGACCAGGTTGTCACAAATTTGAAATAAGGAATAATAATGGAATAAGGGTTTTCAGCAAATGAAACCAGCCCTATAAAATTTATTTACTTCTTATCAGCGTTTGAAACCTTGCCGTGTCAGATCAATGTCACGCGCCTCACGCGTCGTAATTCATTGAGTGCGAATCGTTCAGCATTTTCTGGGTCAATGTAACAAGGAAAATCCAAAATTGAAGTCGTAATCCACAAAAAACTAAACTTTTTTTTTCTGGGTTTATAAATTAACATGGATAGTTAGTCCATATTTCAGTGAAGTATTTTATAATGTATTATAAAAATTGCGATTCGATCCATTTTCAAGCCATTCATGCAGTAAAATAACATATCAGGTATATAATTTAAGAACAATTTCCAATATTAACTTAATAAATTTATGATATATTACCAGGGTTAATGCCTGAAACCTTGCCATGTGAGATTGTCACGCGCCCCCATGCGCCGAATCGCATAAAGTGCGAATCATTCAGCCGCACATACGAAACATAGAAAAAATAGATGCATTTTTTCGATGAATGTAACAAGAAAAATCGGCTCTAACGTAACTTACGGGAAGAGACGGGCGCTAAATCTGGTATCAACTTAAAGCTTAGGCATCAGAGAAAATGATGAGGATAAAATTAAAGTGGAAATCCACGGAAATCTAAACATTTTTTTCTGGATTTATAAAAAAAAAACATGGATAACTAGCCCATTTTCAGTGAATTAGCCTATAATTTATCATGAAAATTGCAATTTGATCCATTTTTAACCCAATCATGCAGTAGAATAACATATCAGAAATATTTGGAAGCAATTTCATATCAATAATTTAATAACTTTATGTTATATTGAAAGATTTTTTTTTATAAAATAAGTTAATTTTCCCTTAAACTGTAAATATGTCTCATTTTGCAGGTGTAAGGGATAAAATTACCCCCTTATTGTACATTTCGGAAAAAAATATTTTACTGGGGTATTCTTCAATGTATTATCTTTCAACAGGGTAAGAAAAAAATAAAAATAATTTAATCACCGAAAATGACTTTTGGCGCACTTTGGTTCCTCACTGGCCCACTGTGCGCCGGTGGGAACACCAACAAAGGCGAGATCCGCAGGAGTTGAATACGTGTGGGAAGAAGCCTCCCATCTTCACAACTCGCGGTCAACGCACATAAATACATTTAGAAAGACACACCGTTATTACCTCCAGGATTGAGTTAAATCTTTTACCCCCTTCCTGAAATATTTTCCCCAATTTTTTCTTGATATACCAGAAAAAGTATTTCTTGATTTATTGTCCTTTTGTGCAGCTTTGGTTAGGTCTAAATACGAGCATGGACATGTTTTAAACTCGAATGTTGTAATCAAGCAAAGCGCTCAAGCTGGTTTGAGGAGTTGAAAAACCCAAGCAAAATTTGTCAGAACAAGGAAAAGGTTCTTTTTAATGCGATACGTTTTTAAGCGCAATTTCTTTTCATCTGTAAGCAGTATTTTCTGCCTGTAAGCAAAAACTTTTGTTTTCAGGCATTTGCTTATCGCTGTGCACTCGGATTTCACGTTAAGCAAAATATTATGCAAACATATTTAAGCAATTGCGTGGGCTTGATTTTTCTTGACAACCAATTGCTGGTGCTTGAAGCAATACCTTATAAACATTTGCTACTTTTTATGCATACGGCCCAATGTCCGTCTGTACCGAAATGGAGGACATATTGAAACTATCACCCACATGCCGTCGGGATGTCGGGATTAAAGCGTAATGACTAGAAAAATCTAAAATTCACGAACGAAAACTGCCAATATGACTGTTATGCCCATCTTATCAATACCAAACTTTGAGATATAAAATTAATAAAACTTATACAAAACTAAATGAATAAATTTAAAAACTAATAAATAATTCTCATTTTATTCAAAATCAAAATGGTATAATATATTTTTTTTCTGAGACGTTCCGTATGTAAGACCTACATTAAAGTTAAGTGAAGTCACAAATGGGTCGCTAGATTTGATTGTCCTAGTGTGTGAATTCATCATTTGACAACTATCGTACAGTAATTGCCAAAAAAAATAAAAAACAATAAAACTTTATGGAAACTTCCATGTTTCACGCACAAATGGCCTTTTTGGGGCTGTAATGGACTTGGCCATTTATGCCAGTAATTGTTTTTTTTTAATAAGTTTTATTTTCTGCATTTCATATTTTCTTTCATAATAACATATAACATAACATAACATATATAACAGAAGTAGGTTCAATTTACAGAAATATCATTCAGAAAACATTTAACACAACACATAGTAAATCATAGATTTTTGAAAGAAAATGATAGGATATATATATATGGTGCCAGGTAAAAATGTCAGAGGTAAAAATGTCAGAGGTAATAATGTCAGAGGTAAAAATGTCAGAGGTAAAAATGTCAGAGGTAAAAATGTCAGAGGTAAAAATGTCAGAGGTAATAATGTCAGAGGTAAAATAAATGTCAAGGTAAAAAGTCAGAGGTAATAATGTCAGAGTAAAAATGTCAGACTAAAAATGTCAGAGTAACATGTCAGAGGTAAAGATGTCAGAGGTAAAAATGTCAGAGTAATAAGTCAGAGGGTAAAAATGTCAGAGGTAAAAATGTCAAGGTAATAGATGTTCAGAGGATAAATGTCAGTAGGTAATAATGTCGAGGTAAATGTGAGTAAAAATGTCGGAGGTAAAAATGTCGAGTAAAAATGTCAGGGTAAAATATGCATGATGTAAAAAATTTCAGAGGTAATAAAATGTCAAGGTAAAATGTCCAGAGGTAAAAATGTCCGGATTAAAAATGTCGGAGGTAAAAATGTCAGAGTAAACATTTATCCTGATTTTTGGCGACTTGATACCCTTTTCACTGAACGCGCGCATACATAGGCTAGGAAGCATTGTTCAGGATGGGGGGGGGGGGGGGCTCGATCATTGTTTTTTGAACCCGCCTTTGCAAGACATTTTCCTGACTCGTCCCCCCCCCGTCCACAATTAGACAGTCTCAAAAGTCTTCTTTTTTTGGTGTTTTGGCGTCTTTTCAGAGTCTCTTTTTTGCTTAAATTGTGAAGCCTTTCTTTCGCTTTTTGCTCTATCCCCCATTTTCAGACGCGACAACGGGGGAGAGAACATACCGTTTTTTATACGCATTTTTTGTTACAAGCATTGGTGTCAATCTTGTAAATAACATTGCAATCCCCGCGCGGGCCGCCTTTTCCCATAACCACATATCCGCATCGTGCAACCATGTAGTAGGTGCAGGGTGCAACCGACTAATACAAGGTCTAGATACAGAAACTTTTAAAAAAGTACTATACCCGATACTCACATTACGATACAATCCAGTCATCTAGTCAGTATTTCATCATGCAGGGATGAAATATTACGAGTCCATTCAGGAAAATCTTGCAGGATGGTCACATGTAGCTATCAATGGTTTTGTCAAGTACGTCTTTCTAACGAAGACAACAGTAAGCTGGTGTGTAGCCTTCGTTAAAATACACACACTTAGGGTAGTTCCTTTTCACACCATATTAACATAATTTAGAGCTGATCTTGTCATTTTACATGTTTAGGGCGCGGAGTTTTTCATAAAGTGGGTGATTTACTCGCTCGCGGGAGAAGGGCGTGGTGAAACGCGGGAACGGTGGGTCCATCTCCCGCCATATTGCGTGATACTCCCGCCAAAGTGAGAGGGTTTACAACATCTGTACCTGTAAAGCTCCATGACACGATCATAATTGTATCAATTAATTGAGCGAAAGTGATTGTGTATGGCGGTATTTACACCTCACAGACCTTTGACGTCGGCAAAAAATTTCGAACAAAGAATCTTGATCCTAGTGTTCTTACTGAATAAGAAAAATAATTATTTCAGACATCTACAATTATGGCCATAGCCTGTGTCTATTAAAAGCGCAGAATTATGAAAATAGTCTTGAATTTTCGTCCTTTACAAGTTTCGGGAAACACCAACCTGTCACTGCAGTGTAATAGATCTTTCGTTCAGTATCAACATCAATAGCGCTATAAACCGTTCCTACCACATCCAGCAGAAGCTGCGCGCTTTACAGTCCTGGACAGTCCTTGCCCTCATCTATACGTATGTCAGGGCTGCATCAAAAATAGGGGGGGCAGGGGGCTGCTGCCCCTCTTTTTAAAATAATTGAAAATAACGTGGATTTTATACCGGGTTTTCTAAATACAAAACAAAAAAACCTCATCCCCGCCCCGCTTTGTTGTTATTTGGAGTGGTTTTTTTTTTCATTCGTTTAGGCGGGCATACAAATAGTTTCTGGTCGTCGTCGGCCCTGCCCCCTGCGTGTCGGATCTGTTTGGCCTGTCAGTGTGGCAGGTAAAAATTGACGGTCAAAAAGGTTTGTTGTCATGCGGTCCAGCTACCCCCCTTCCCCCAACCCCAACCCCCGTTTGTCGGATGCTGTTTACTTGTAATGTGGCTGTATTTTTTTTTTTTTTTGGGGGGGGCCGTCAATTTCCCCAGCCGATTTTTCGCGAGTGCCTCGTAAGTTTTTACCACTGGTGCGCCGCCCCTTGAACATGACTATTTGGCAGTCGAGATTTCTGATGTAATGCGGTGCTACATTAGACTTCGGGAGTAGAATTAAGGGGATAATGGAGGGGATTAAGTCTGAAATAAAGGTGGGTAAAACATAATGTTGGGTAAAGAATAATTTTTGAGGGTTACTATGTAGCATGAAGAAGTTTGAAGGACAAGTATAATACAATTTGAAGTTGTCCAAAGAACAGGAGTTGCAAAGGACTGTTTGTGTTATGGACTGTCCCTAATTAACCTAGCGTGTCAGAAAACAATAGAGTTTAAATGACGACTTCATTCCTTTTTACTTGTGAGTTGTGAGATACCCAAAACAGCAGGAAGGGAACATAAATTGTGTGGTATGTATTGTATGTGAGTTTCCCATAGTTTTATTCCAGCTGACATTTACTTGACATCTACGCATCTGACATTTTTACCTCTGAATTATTACCTGAAATTTTTAGCTCTGACATTTTACCTCTGACATTATTACCTCTGACATTTTTACCTCTGACATTTTAGCTCATACATTTTTCTCTGACATTTACCTCTGACATTATAACCGCTACATTATTACCTCTGCATTTTTACTCTGCATTTTTTACCTCTGACATTACCCTCTGGACATTTTACCGTCTGACATTATTACTCTCGACATTATACCGTCGACATTTTTACCTTTGACATATTGACCGTCTGACATTTTTACCTTCTGACATTTTACCTGACATTATTACCTCTGATATTTTTACATCTGGGACATTTACCTCTGCACATTATTACCTCTGACATTTACCTCTGACATTTTTACCTCAA
>JZLH01S0184017.1:7500-11753 GCA_001188425.1 Eucidaris tribuloides | reverse complement strand
AAAAAATACCCAGACTTCCTTGGATCACCAAATCTCTCCTCAAGTCTATCAACGCATATCACCTTCCACGTACTCGAACTATATTCGCTAAAAAAACAATTATGTTCTCCGGTCCCAAAGTTTGGAATGATCTTCCTTTGGAAATAACTCAAAGTCCATCCTTGCCTGTTTTCAAACGCAAATTTAAACGGCTGTTACTAAACGAATACATTTCACAAGTACATAATTTGTAATGCACGTCAGCCTCGTTTCTCGTGATTGTTAATAGACTGTCCTGAATTCTTTGTATGACCACGCAGCTGCCCTGTCCTCGGAGACTGAAATACAAATATTACGTAACTTTTCTGAATATTCTCATTTCCCCCTTCTCTTTCTGAGGGCGGGGCAGCTGGTTGGATACCTTCATTGCTCTATAACAGTATGCAGTATGCGGATAACAAATAATTTTCATATACAATTTTGTTTACATTGTTGAACCCACTAAAAAAAAAAAAAATCTTTCGTTAAATCCCAGCCCCATAATACAAGTTACATAATGTTAATGTGGTAGTTCTTGATTGTTCTATATATGTCTGTTTTTGTTTTCTTTCATTTTACTATTCATTTTTTTTTTAATCTCTCTGTTAATTCTATTTCCAATACTTTGATTCTTCTGTCTCCATATTTGGCTGTTATCGCACTATTTCGGATTCTACTACTGTACAAGTTTTCTTTTATGTAGGTTCCATCATATTTCTCATGATTTCGCTTGCCTATATCCGATATTGATTATATTATTGATTAATTTGTAAATATTTCATTAATACTTATATCGTCATTTATTCGTATATTTTTTATGTCATTGTATGCGTGTTATATTGTTACAAATGTCATTCTTTTGAGAAATATGAAAAATAAATTGAAATAAGCGTGGTAAGAAACATGTCAAAATTTTCGGGACGCTCCGCGCGCAAAATTGCATCCTTCAGGTTAACAATTTTTCATGCAGATCGCGACGCAAAATTGAATACTAGTATTAATAAATAATAAGAAGAAGAAGAAGAAGAAGAAGAAGAAGAGAAGAGAGAAGAAGAAGAAGAAGAAGAAGAAGAAGAAGAAGAAGAAGAAGGAAACATTTTGGTATATACCGCATAACACAAAGACAAAATTGCATGTCTCTAAGCACTTTGTAGAACAGAGATAGGCCTACAAAAATATTGTGTAAGTTAATGTTTTTGTAGTGCCTTGCGCAGACAGTGTTTAAACAAGTCATATTCTTGTATGAAATAAGAATTTTTGTTAAGTTGTTATTTTGGGGGATGTACTGTTTGCCTTCAAATGTTTGTAGTAGCGTGATACAAAAACTGTGAAAATTTTCGGCGCGCTGCGCGCGCAAAATTGCAATGCAAAATTTTCAAAAAAGAATTTTGTGTGTGATTAGTAGTGTTTTGTAGTATTACGTTTCAAGATTTGTTCAGATTAATTAATTCAGATTAAGTATTATTCAGATCAATTTGTCACTAAAGAAGCAAAATATGTAGATTTGTAAAGGTGAACTGCAATTTTTCCTTTCCTCGAAGTTGAAAAGGAAGTGTTTTTTTGTGTGTTTGCATGGCGAATTTTTGTGTACAATTATATGATTTGGTTGTAAAAATGCGGGTTTTTTTTGGCTCGCTCGCTACGCTCGCTCGCATATTAGAATTTATATTTTTTCGTCTCGGGGCCGTCATCAGCACAATCTACGTGGGTGCTAAACTTGCCACAAGCATCATGAGATATTGTATTGTTCTGTACTGAATAGAAAACAAATTATGTGACTAAAAAAAAAGTGAGTTTTGCACTAAATGGCGTCAAATAGCCATGATAAAGCAGAAAGGATGGTATTTTATCGTAGAGCTTTCACAGTACAGTCAGGATCCAGCCCGCAAGGGACATTTGCACAATTACGCCTGTTATGTAGGCTATATATTGAGCACAATTTTTGTGCTCCTCGTATTTGAAAATCTTGAATCCGCCCCTGAATATACTGCCTTATCTTAATCACCAGGACTGTTTTAAGTCGATAAAACATGCCAAAAACACGCACCAAATCGCACGATTAATTACATCAAAATTCCAAAAGCTCTCACCGTGGGAGGGGGGACACCCCCCTCCCACACCCCCCCCCCCCCGCCTCGCTCCGCTCGCTCGGACTCGGTCGCTTCGCTCCCTCACATATTCCGCCCCCCATAAGATCAAATCCTGGCTACGCCACTGGCCCGACGCTCCACGAACTTTCACAAACATTGTGGGAGTAAACCATTGGTGGCGCCAGGGTAAAATGTTAGAGAGGGCGAAAGATCTTGGCGACGAGTGACCTAAATTTTTTGAATTAAACTGGGAAAATCTCATGATTTTCTGATTTTTGAACTGTAGGGGCGACTGCCTCCTGTGGCACCACCCTGGAGTATACCTAATAATACGTATGTGAGTTTCCAGGTGTCGAAAAAGATTAGTTCAAAAGGAGGGAGGGGCGCTGAACTTCCTTCCAAACAAATTTGTTTTCGGGGGCCCTGCCAGAATAGCGGCGTTTCAGTCCTGCTCTGGGGCTGTTTCGGGAGCTAATGGGGGTATTGGGTACGTCATGTGGGTATATATGTTTTGGAGTGCCAAGCCTACGAACTGTATGGACTATAACATGACCGTACCTAGGCAGATTTCTTTTTTCCAAAAGCAAGTAGAGGCCATGCACAGTATCTTTTCCTGTGAATGTTATTTAATTGGAATATGCCAATATCATTTCGATTATCTAAAACATCTGTGTCATTAATATAGCCCTGCAGTACCCCAGAAGCTTGATCAATCATGAATTTAATGCTGCATGGAGGAGAGGAGGGGACTATTCCAATCTTTATCCATTACGTGCGCTCTTTTACTCCCACATCCCACCCCCAACACACAACAAATAAACTCAAAATTTAAATTTCCGCCGCCCTGTTATACAGTAAACAATTTGCGGAGAGTTGAAATTCGACAACCCTGATGAGGTTTATAGTATTCTCCAAAGCATAAGAATATTTTAGTTAGGTTACAATAATTACATTTTTCCGTATATCATTGATTTACGAGTTCTGAAACTTCAGCGAGTTAAATAATTATCTGACAATAGAAATATACAGACTATCGAAATATTCTAACTTATTTGCGGTCTCTTCTTTGCAAATTAAAGATCGAAATCTTCAATATGAGACATTCAAGCAACATTGTTTTAAGTATGTTATCATCATGTTTTGAAATGGCCTAGTTTCAACAGTTCATAATAAAAAATTTATACCCGTTTTGGAAAGTTTATTTTTTTTAATTATTGTTATTGCTGACTACCTATTTCGCGAGTCAATACAGGCCTACAGTACAAAACCACTAAAACTCTCAATTCAGGGGAATGCGGCTCCTAACCCCTGCTAAGTTATCATGATTTTTGTGTGTGTGTGTGTGTGTGTGTGTGTGTGTGAAATAACCTGCTATTAACAATCCATATACGATCAAATTTATACCTGCAGAAGTACCACAAATTTGAACTGGCGAGGTTTTATCATTTTTGACTGTCAATTCACAACAAAATAGTGTTAGCGGAGGGTCAATATTATAGACTCACATAACTGCTGCACTCAAAAGCTTCAGGGGGCTCGTCTACCCGACTCCCACCCGGGGGGTTTTGCCCCAGGACCCTATACCTCTCCTGATAGTCAGCCCCCTCCCCCCCCCCCAAAAAAAAAAGGTTCCGCGGTCCTGCTTTAACGGCATTTTTCGTTGAAAGTATTCTAGAAAATAGTGAAACCGACACTTACCACATGCCTTTCAAGATATCTAGTGTAGAGAATCGGTAACGACAAGGATATGTACACAAAGTCTGACAAAGCGATATTAAAGATGAAAATATTCGGCGTTTTCCATAAAGTTGATGAACCAAAGATGGCTGCCATGGTAATCAAATTAAAACATATCGCTGTCATCACGACAAACAACCATAATAAGGACAGAAAATCGGCCCAAAACATGATGTGTGACTCAGTTTGACGCTGTGGTAAAAATTAACGGGGTTTTTATCGGCCTATCCCTCTTGTTGGAACCTACCGAGAAGAAGTTTCTTCGTTCGACCATGGAGGTGGAAGAGAGTCCGTCGGCGATAGTAACATCAAAAGCAATAATTGTACATTCTATACAAGTCACTCACTGATTGTGATTATTTGGTGACTGCTTCAGTTTAGAGTACATGTACTTCAGTTCAGACAAGT
>JZLH01S0184017.1:0-2500 GCA_001188425.1 Eucidaris tribuloides | reverse complement strand
GACTCAACACTCTTCACTCTAAGAAAAAAAGTCAGCCTTACCATAATAGCGGTACCTTTATTGGTGCTCTTGAGCACCAATCTGACGTAAAAGGGTGAAAAATAGCACAATTTTCTCGAAAACAGTGCTATCAAGCACTCTTAATGGTGCCTATAAGCACCTGCTAAAATGGTGTTGCCAGTGTGACAAAATGGTGCTGAATAAGATTGTATCGTACACAGTTCCCCGATTGCCATTACGATTACACTTCGCGTTCAAATTACAAACCCACGCCCATTTTTGTTCAAATTTCATCCAAATCCAAAAATATTCTGGGTTGCCCTTTAATCCACAAAAACCGTGGTAAATGCATTTTCAGGCAATCTTGTCTAATAACAAGCTTTCCTAAAGTAAACGTCGCTGGTACCCCTCCCTTTCGTCATAGGATTTTAAAAATGTCAGGCAAACTTTGAGGGGGGTTATGCTAAAATCTGGATACTCAAGTAGTATCAATAATCTGCATAGATCTTACATATGAAAGCAGCATTTTTTTGCAAGTACACTACTACGATACCTATGACAAGTTTCATTTTGCACACAGAAATCGAGATATCCGTTGTTTTATTTTACACATGTATAGTTTTCAGAAGTTTTCGTCGCTTTTGTAAGGAACGGGTAAATACAGGACCTGCATTTTTCTGAACGGAAAACTTGCGCACATCCCTCCTCTATGATAATGATAATGAAAACAACAATAGGAAGAAGAATGAAAATAATAAACAATATAAATCATCATCATCATAATCATAAGAATGATGATAATAATAATAATAATAATAATAATAATAATAATAATAATAATAATAATAATAATAATAATAATAGCAATAACAATAATAATAATAATAATAATAATAATAATAATAATAATAATAATAATAATAATAATAATAATAATAATAATAATAATAATAATAATAATAATAATAATAATAATATAATATAAATAATAATACCTTATCTACGCAGTCGGGGTCTCTTCCAGTGACCACCTGTTCCTCCCCCTCCCCCTCCCCCTCCCCCTCCCCCTCCCCCTCTCCCTCCCCTTCCCCAGAAATTAGCTTTGTTTCCACCATTTCCCTATTTCTCTCCTAAGTGCTGCGGAGCATCATGCAAATAAATCACCTTGCTGAAAACGAAAATGCAAGTACATGTAGTAAGAACTGGAATCAAATTCCAGCCTCTCTGCATGAAGGGCAGAGAACAATCCACTATACCGTGACACCTCCACATTCCTTATTCTTATTATATCAAGGGTTTTATTGATGTAAATTATGGTTCCGACACAGTCACAATTGGGGCTCGTTTGGGGTTTTTTTTTGTTTTTTTTTGGGGGGGGTGAGGGAGGGGTGGGTAGTTCAGTAGCTGTGTTCTGTTACTTACGTTGGTTCTCTTTAGGTGGTGTTTGATTTTCGTTTGGTCCTTCCTTCATTATTTCTGATGACACCAAGGTGACGGTCATAACAACAAAGGTGAAAAGTGTCCACTTCATTTTGGAGAGATGTCACCAACAACACTGCTCAGATTCTGGCTTGTAGGAACAGATAAATAAGTATATTAATACAAACTAGACTTAAATTCGTTACTAAGACGAATTAGTGATCTGCGTATTCGCTCCGGTTATTACATCTAAATCGAATGCGACAATCTATCTGACCTATCATTGCTTATTCAAAGCTGTCCCTTTTCACCTTAACTTCTCTGCGCGACGCCGGTTCATCGTGACGCGCGCACGCACATGATTAGCACCAACGATGACCTTTGACCTGAAGTTACTGCGTACCAAGTTTGGTTATCTTACTCGACTCCTGTCACGAGATATGGATGAAACACTATTTTCTTTATGACGTCATAGATGACGTCACATCAATGAAGCATGTAAAGTGATACTCGAAATCACATCTACACATCATAGGCTATCAGAATAAGCAATAAAAAGGGGTCATTGTTAATTTTAGAGAGTTGTGAGTAATTTAAATATGCCCATCATACACTACGCGTGTGCCGCACACGCGCGCATTCACTTTTTTCCGCCGTGTAAGCGATATTTCGGGTCCCGGAGATCGGGACAGGTACTGAATGATGGAGAATTCATTGAGACATCCAAAACCTTCAAAAAAACCCGGCAATATTTACTTGGGAAATGGGTGCCAGGCGAGGAAAAAAAACGCGCGCATACGCCCCCCCCCCCCCCAATACTTCAAATGACCTGAAACATGTGATGTTAACAAAAAGTCATTTGGAGCATTTTAAAACTTTGACGAGCGCGTACGCGCTCATTTAGGCGCGCGCGCACGTAGTTTGCTCGAGAAATCGACCCACGGCCTCAACTTTCCTCCTCCTCCTCCTTAAGTGCCGTATCTAGTGACGTTGGCGACCATGAAATGCCAGGCTTTTCTGTCCATTGCCAGTCTAAGTAGCTCAATCCTTTCCATTCCAATCGATCCATGTTGTAATGCTC
>JZLH01S0184008.1:5501-24914 GCA_001188425.1 Eucidaris tribuloides | reverse complement strand
ACTGCAGATGTAGATGACTTTGCATAAGTTGACCTCGCACAAGTCAAATCGTCGCATCTCTGAAATATTTTTTTAACAGTGACCCAATTTGCTCTATTCTCTTTTTATAGTGGAGTCAAATTTCTAATTCGACTTCTCCCTCTATGGAACATATTTTAGACTCCTTGTGACCTAGTGTGTATTAAATCATACAATGTAGTCAAAGCTTGTACCAACCTTGAATATCGTAGGTAAGCTTTCATCCACTTCTGTGGACTTTGTCAATCCACTTAACTGTGGACAAAAGCTTGCCTACAAAATTTCAGGTTGGTAGAAGCTTGAAGTATATGATTTGACTGCCCCCAACAGATGAAAGTTTTCTGTAACATGTACTAAATCAATTGCCTAAGTCGAAGTAGCCACAACTGCAATTCTTGATGGTCTTTAATGAATTGACCTTTTGATCTCTACTTGTCGGCTCTACCGTTTGCATTTCCCCCTGCATTTATTAGAACAATCATGATACTTTTAGCCTCTATTTCCTTTTCTGAAAATGTGTACAAAATTGTAATTCAAATTTTGTCAAAGTCAAAAGTGATTTGTTGGGTCCTCAGAAATTTGATTTAGGTGAAGGTAACTGTATTCAGAAAATTGTGACTGCTGAGTGTATTAGATCAAGTATTACTTTTATAATTTTGTTATCTCCGTTTTAAATTTTGGGAATGGGCACCGTGATGATATGCATAGTGCATATAATACGTGCTACATTGTATGTAGAACCAGATGCAGATTTCTATGATACACACAAAGCTTTTTGTGTGGCCAGCAATATGGTAATTGTTCTACAGACAACACATAAGTAGTGATGGTGTCTTTCTAACTCGGACAAGGGTTAACTCCTTCCAATACCACACTTAACCTTAACTAGGCCAGGGTATTTTGGGAGATCATATGGGCCGGGGGGGGGGGGGGGGGGCCGTCACAGGTGAGATCTCGGCCGTCGACCGCGCGATCGTGATGAAAATTGGCACGCATATTGCTTGCGACGTAATATGCAAAATTGCATAGTTATTTTTTTCATGAAAACTGTTTTTAGTTAATTATGCTAATTTATGCATAATTAATATGTGAAATCATACTTTTTGCTCTAACTCACCAAATAAAGCTCCAAATGTGTTAATGTTTGGTGTAGAAACACTTTGTGGTGTTCTTAGCAAATGTACTTGAAAAAAATTGTGGTATCAGGTCAATTTATTATGTATTTTATTGTTTTCCAATTTCTTATGTATTTCTTTTTATTTTTGACCTTTTGTTTTTCATTGTTTTTTCGATGAAATTTGTCGAGGACACTTATGCGAACATAAACAGCATAAAATTAAGTAATTGGAATCAGTAAAAGCAAAAATATTCATACATTTATGATATTTGGCTGAGAACACAATTTGAATTGAAATTGTACACAAAATCACGTTTTTGAGCAATTTTCGGTGCGACATGCATGTACAAAATTATGCGTATCTTTGAAACCACCTACCCGGGTGTCGCAAATTTGATCTTAAAAGATGCGGGAGACTCGGAGGAAAAAAGTCTTGAAACATCGCGGCGAGAGCTTTTCGCGGTGCGAAGATATTGCGCGAAACGTCGAGGGGGGACTCCCAGCCCCCCCCCCCCCCGGCCCTAGTTAGGGTTAAAATATCACCTGTAAAGTCTATGGAGTGTAGTTGTAATGGTACTGAGAGGGTTATACTGTGTGTCTCAAAAAAAATGGTCCAATCGGGAGAAAAATATTTAAGGTATGTAATTTTCTCAAAAGGTACATGTATATGTATTTGGTATCATATTAAAGCAGAATAAATTTTCTTTCTGATAGTCCCATTCAACTTGTCTTTATAAGTCAAAAGTTATGATTACTTTTGTGCAGTCAGGCAAAATCACGTTTGTCCCACTTTTGTGTATTTGTCATAATGACGACTGAATTGGTGGTATTGTTTCTTACAGAACTCATACAAATTGAATAGTAAAAATCAATATCAAACAAATAACAAATGCCCTTTTTCCTTCAATATGTTTATTTCTGAATATCTAGTAGATAAAAAATCAAATACAAATAACCCTTACTCGGCATTGAGATGATATTGCACATGTCCTATTGTCCATGTTTTCTGTTTACCAGACTGCATTCACACGGACATCATGATGACCTGCACATCTCATTTATTTCAACCCTTTTGTCAAAGATATGTACCTCCTGTGTTCTTTGAATAATAGGATATCAGAAATGTACAACCTGAAAAATTCATTCGTTCAGCTAAATTGAACGATTACACAATACTTTTCACACTCTAGTTGGATTTTTTTGGTTAAACAATATGCAGAAACTGCATGAACATGTAAAGCACATACAGTATATTGGGACAAACGAGATTTCTCATCATTGCAGAAAAGTCAATATATCTCGGGATTGACACAACCAAATGAAATGAAATAAATTGAACTGAAAAGTATTGTTCTTTTAGCTTTATGACAATACCCAACATAACTAGGTTGTGTATGATTTTCATATATTCAAAAAATAATTTCCGATTGGACCGTTTTGTTTTGAGACGCACTGTAAAGAAGATGAATATGATTGTTGAATAAATTGTACATTGCAAAAAAAAATGAAAATAGGACCATTGGAGGCTAATGTTTGAGGGTTTCTTTTATCAGATCTTTGTGATTCAATATGTTACCAAATGAAGTATTCTCCAAATTGTACAGTCAGTGTATTCAAGAAACTATTAATACAATTCTCATTCAAAGAATTTCTGTGACTTTTATGGTTTCCTTTGGATACAAAATTCAAGTCAAATTCAAACAAAAATTACATTAGAATTGTCATTAATGCTGTGATAGGGGCTACAAGGGCGAAGAATGGAGCACAATCTTAAAATAGTATCAATACGTTATTTCCTAATTTTAATTAAACAATATTTATTATCTTTTCAGCAATTTTATAAATTGTCCATATTTTTGATCCAAGTTTAGTATATCCTTCCTTCTCCTGACATGAGCATTCAAAAGGGTAACCTTCTCCAGACATAGACTTGGTTTCAATTTAAGAGGCATATGATGAGAAACGCAACTGTGAAAGTTTGAGCAAATGTGGATAATCCATTCAAGAGTTACGATTTTTCAAATTTCGATAAAATCCTCATGCAGGGTACGTACCCTCTTTTGGCCATTCTACAATAACTATGATGTCACATTAGAACAACTGTTGTTGAATTAAAAAGGTTAGTGACATGATTGAAAATGACTTGAAAATGCCTTAAGAACCAAATGAGTTGAAATATATACCAACTATACACCAGCTGGAGTAGATCTCCCAGCTGGAAGGATTTGTCTCTAATTTGTTTACTGAAGGGGAATCAAGCATGAACATACTAGTATTATAATTTTATTGGGGCACGATAAAAATAGGACCCATTGAGAGCCACACAGCAGGTTTCCATGCTACGAGTGATATTGACATTGTTTATTTTAGAATGAGTCAACGTTTGACTACAAGATTTTCACAGGAAAATCCTTGCATAGTGTACTTGATTCCAGAGTAGTTTCAGCCCAAGTTGAGGACTACCCCCAATCATGTCATTTACCTTAATACATTACATTGATTACATAAAATTTTCATTTTCTCAAACAGCAATGTAGCAGCTATTTCCTCCTTTAGAAAGGCACGAAAAATCATCTCAATACATACGTACCTGATGAATAAGTACCCTGGGGTTGTATTTCTGATGAATCTTAAGATTCTATTTAAAAAAAATTGTGTCCAGTTTCAATTAAAGAATAATTGTTCTGTGACATCACAGTTAAAGCAAAATTGCCAAAAGAGGGTGTCCCATATGGGATTGAATCAAATTTTGACCCCCCCCCCCAAAAAAAAAAAAAAACTCACAACTCTTGAATTTATATCCAACATTGCTCAAAATTTGATTACCAAGTTCCTCTAACTTGAATCTACATTAATGTTGTAGTGATGAGATGCACAGTATGCTAAAAATGCAAAGTACCTGAAAAGTGAATGCATGATGTATGATGTACTGTGAGTAAATATATTTGTCATGGTCCATTTTTCATGAGTAATTGTTTTGGTTTCTAGTTTGAACTTTTGTCCTGGCAAATAATCACTTCGAAATACATCTGCCTATCTAGGTTATTTTTTTTCCATCTTTGCCTCAACAGTACTACATGATGTTCATTGGGTTAAGAAAAGCTGGTGAATTTGCAAGTATCATGTTAGTATAAGAGCCATTATAAGAGAGATTAAAATATGGTAATCATTGAGCTTTGTTAAGAGAATAAATGAGACATGTATACAATGGACAACTCTTTCTTCAAAAATGCACCAGTTTGCTGTTGCAATATATCGACTGACACTTGAACAAGTCTTAAAAGTTGACAAGTACCAGTTTGGTAGAGTGTAAATTTCAAATAGATTTGTGCAGCATTATTAAATGGATTTGTAAACTGAAGTATTGTTTTGGGTAGATGGCTCAAATTAAAAAACAAACTAGAGCAATTCGGCTGCGCGCAGCCGATTGGGGTATGGCCTCCGCCCCCCGTCAATTCGCTAAACTTTGAAATTGTATGCGGGCATTGTAACCTTTGACAGTGTGTCGTAACTCTGATTTTCGATGTTATGCGCATGGACATACATCTTCACTCAAATAGACATCATATTGGGAATAAGCTCTTCTCAAGGTTATGTGGTAAGATATGAAGTATTGGGTCCTCATGACCTTTCGATCCTGGTAGCCCCAAAATTATAATCAGTTTTGGTACCTCATAACAATCTACATGTTTTCACCGTTACATCAATATCCGATAAAAGCCGTTTCTCATGTTATCGTGGTAGAGGGTCAAGGGGAGGTATGGAGCAGTGCTGACCTGGTCGTCTGGTGCCTTGTAGCCGGGGCTGAATCGGTGGTGTGTTCTGTGATACCCTGTGGTATAGAACGTTGACTTTCAGTCCATGTTGAGTATCTGATAAAGTCGCAACGGGTGGGCGTGGGGGCGGGTTCTCAATGTTATAACGGACACGAGCCAAATCAGAATATTATAGACCGTGGTTTGGTATGGTGTGTGGTGTTCTTGAGTCTAATCAGTTATTGCGGCCTCATAAGTACATACCTCACCTGACAGCGCTCTCAAGTAATCGCAGTACACGAGTCCAATCAGACATACTATTAGGTCTGGTGGCCTTTGACCTTTTGACTTTCAGACCTCCACAATCTAATCAGTACATTGAGTGCCTATAATGACATACTTCACCCAAGTTAATGACAATCCGACCAGCCGTTCTCAGTTATCGTCGGTAACGCGCCCAAATCAGGACATTTTTAGGCGGTGACCTTGACTTTGCACTTTCAGCCTCCAAATCCTAATCAGTTCATTGCGTGGCTCACTAATACATATTCACCAAGTTACATGAAATTAACTGGGCGCTTCTCAATTATCCGCGTACGGCCCAATCCAGAATATTTATGGCCCCGGTGACCTTTGACCTTTGACCTATAGAACTCGCGGCAAATCTAATCAAATCATTGGTGGCTCATAATACATACTTCACCTAAGTTACTATGAAATTCAGATGGTGTTGGGCGTTCTCAAGGTTATTCGCGGGTAAGCGAGCCCAAATCAGACATATTTTAGGTCTGGTGACCTTTGACCTTTGATCTTTTCAGCTCCAAATCTAGTCAGTTCATTTGGTGCCTCATAATACATACTTCACCCAATTATCAGGGTAAATCCAACTGGCCGTTCTCAACGGTTATTCTGGTTGGGTATACCGAGCCCCAAATCAGGAATATTATAAGGCCGGTTATGACCTTTGACCTTTTGACCTTTCCTCCAAAAATCGTAAATCAGTTCAAATTGGTGGCTCATTTTGTGTGAGTGTGTGGGATGTATACTTGGGGGCCTTAGTGTACGATCAAGGGTGCCGATCGGGGGTTCTCAGTGATCGCAGTGGTAACAGACGGGTAACGGCATAACGGGCGAGGTGACGGACAACCGAAAACATAATTGCTCGGCAACTTCGATTGCGGGGCTAAAAAAAAACAAAGTAAAAGGTTGACAGTGTTATCGGTCTTGTACCACAGGTGGTTATAGCACTGTCAATTATTGTGACCATGTGCATTGTACAAAAGCAGTTCACAATTGTTTATATTCTTTCAGCATGTATTTAAGAATTTGTAGAAAACATGCAGATTCAGAATACTGCTTTTGGAATAAACATGGTGTAACATACTTGTTTCGAATATATTATAGTTTTATTGCACATTATTTTTGGCACTCGGGGGGTGAACATTACATATTACATCCAAATTTCATAGTTACAAAATTGGAACAACAATAGCAGCTTGTGACAATGACAACAACATTTACATACTATTATAAAAATCTATCTCACGTCTCCATCCTATTGTATTCAGTTTTACTTGTAAAAATATGATCTCAAGTCAGTTCATCAAGTTCAGTGCGATTAATGAATACCAGTAATTTAATGGTTCATCAATATCTTTTATACACTAGTTTAGATATCACATAGATGACCTCTGACCTCTTAAACCCAAACGGACTAGAGTAAAGTTGTGGATGTCATTGAAATCACTCTGGTCAGAAATCTGTTGGGGGGTGGTGGGGGGGTGGGACAAAATGCAGCGACCAGGTCTGCAGCTGTGTGCGCAGCTGGGTTTCTGATCTACCAAAGTGGAGCTGCGGTTGCACTTTATGGTCTTGCGTTTTTGGCTATTGTCACCACTTGTTTTTGTACCAGTTCGATGTCATCACTTCTGATCTACTTATTCACCTTTAATTACAAGGTTTATTTGATTGTTATTGAGGTTTGAAAAATAAGACAATCACTTTTTAAAGGCAAGGTTCACCCTGACAAAAATTGGTTTTAATAAAGACAGAACAATGAGAGAAAACTATTAATGAAAGTTTGGCGAAAATTCCACCAAAGACTACACAGAGTTATGAGTTTTCGAAGTTTTAATTTGTGACGTCCACACTTGCGACAGCTCCCCATATGTCACTGTGATATAATTCCATAAAGAGTGTCGTTTTCTTCAGGAAATTTGAAAAAATGATTTTATCTGTGCATTCAATTTATTATCAGAAACATTATTTCATACATGCAACTACGAAAAAACCCCATTCAATTATCATGAACTATTGAAAAAATTGCAATTTATGGAATTTATACTACATAACATATGGGGAGCTGCTCGCATGTGACGTCACAAATTTAAAACTTTGAAACTTCATAACTCTGTTATTCTTTGGTGGATTTTCGCCAAACTTTCGTTAAGATGTTTCTCTCATTGTTCTGCTTATATTAAAACCAACTTGCTGTCAGGGTGAACCTTGCCTTTAACTATTGTTTAATGGAGATGCCTCCACATTCTTGCATTTATTCCAGGTTTTTGTTGGAGGCCTAAAACTCAGTCTGTTTGAGTAAAACATCTGGAGAATTTAAAAAAAAAATCTAATATCATGGTTTACTTTTGTGGTGGAGATGAACATGATGTACACGTAGATGGTGGAAAATTACATACACGTGTTGCTACTAGGTAGTAACGTGACATCAATTCTTGGAACAAAACACTATACCTCTACAAATGTTAGAAATTAAAATGTTCTTTATATCTAATATGACTGTTAAACAGTTTCTCAACCATTACCCAACTAATGAAATCTTAAGAATATTACTATTACAATATTAAAAATAATAAGTTTGTATCAGTAAAGGAAGACCATAAATGGCAAGGAGGTAAAAACTTTGGATATGGAGTTGTAGAATGACATATTAGTACAGTAATAAAAACAAAATGAACGAACATTGAGTCTCAGACAATTTACCCCCTTTCCAGAGTAGTTGATGGGAATATTTTTTTCCCCCCAAATTACAGAAAAATTTGTACATGTACCAGGAACATTTTACTCTCCATGATGTTGAAATGTTTTGAATTTTAAATGTTACATATACATTACAAAAAAAATAAGATGATGAAGTTAGTTTATAAAATAAAGGCAAACAATAAAAGATGAATTACATTATTACTAGAAGCTCTCATTGATTTAAAAAAAAATAGCCTTATACATTTTTTGATGGTGGAAATTTACCTCAGGCAAAACACAAGAGGTGCCCTGTGAAAGATATTTTTGGTCTTAAAGACACTGGGGTAATGCCTGTCATACTCGGTCATATGAACATAATTTAAACTTGCAACTATATAAGAAATTGACAAAGGCCACGGTTCTTTACACCATTTTTCTTTTTTTATTGTTACACTGTAACATTTACATCCACCATAACTTGGGGGCATCTAGAAGCATACAACAGAAGATTCCACATGCCTGCATAGTCAAAAGATTTCCTTCGGAGAGGCCCCCCCCCCCACCCCAATGCCATGGTGGTGATGAGTGCTGGTTTCCGACACCAAATCGGTCTATACTAGGTCATTATTGAGTCACATAAAAATAACAGCAAGTGGAGCATGTGACCTTCGACCTTGAGCCTTTACCCCTGAAAATCTGATTGTTTTCATTGATAACTAAATACATACTTCACCCAAGTTACATAAAATCTCAACTGGCCGTTCTCGAAGTTATCACACACGAGCCAAATCAGACTATTAGACCGCGTGACCTTGTGACCTTCATCTCCTAACCTCAATCAGTTTCATGTGCCTCATAATACATACTCACCTGACGCAGCGCTCTCAAGTAATCCAGTAACGAGCCCAACATCAGACATACTTAGGCCTTGTGACCTTGACCTTTGACCTGTCTACTCCAAATCCATCAACATGTGCCTCATAATCATACTTCACCTCAAGTACATGACAATCCACCGAGACCGTCTCGGCAAGTTGATACGTGAACGAGCCCCAATCAGACCATTTTTAGCCACCCCGGTGACCTTTGACCTTTGACCTTTGCAAGCCTCCAAATCTAATCAGTTCATGGGCTCGATAATTACATACTCACACATAGTTACATGAAATTCAACTGGCGTACTCAGTTATCGGCGGTAACGAAGCCCGAAATAGACATATTTAGCCCCGTGACCTTCTGACTTGATCTTAGAACTCCGAAATCTAATCAACATCATTGTCTCATAATACATATTCACCTAAGGTACATGAAAATCCCAACTCCGTCTCAAATGTCGTGGAACCAGAGCCAAACAGACATATCTTTCAAGCGCCCGGGTGACGTTTGACCTTTGACCTTTCAGCGCCAAAACATCTAATCAGATACAGTGTGGTGCCTCATAATACAGACTTCACACCAAGTTAACATGACATTCCGACCAGCCTCTCATATCGGGGTAACACCGCAAGTCAGACATTTTTTGCCCGTGACTTTGACCACTGACCTTCAGCTCCAAATCTGAATCATTCATTGGTGCTCATAATAGTATACTTCATCTCAAGTTACATGAAATCAACTGGCGTCCTCAGTTATCGCGGTAACGAGCCCAAACAGACATATTTAGGTCGTGGTGACTTTGACCTTTGACTCTCTCAGCTCCAAAATCTAATCAGTTCAGTTGTGCCCATAATACATACTCACCACCGGGGCAATTACATAAAATCAACTGGCCGTCTCATTACGTGTAACGACCCAAATCAACAATTTAAGGCCCGTGACGCTTACCCTTTTACTTCAGCTCCAAAATCTACTCAGTTCATGGGCTCATAGTACATACTGGTCCCTAATCAAAATCCGATCGGGTTCTCCAGTATGCGTAACGAGCTCCGGTAACGACGGCACGACGAACGGACGGACGGACTACAACCCGAAAACCATAATGACTCCGAAACTTCGTTGCGGAGGCATAAAAAAAAAAGTAAAGGTGACAGTTTATTGTCTTGTACCACGGTGTAAGCACTGTACAATTATATGTGACCCATTCATTGCTACAAAAGCAGTTCACAATTGTTTATATTCTTTCAAATGTATAAGAATTTGTAAGAAACATGCAGATTCAGTATACTGATTTTTGGAAATAAACATGTGTCAAATTACTTGTTTCATATATTATGTTTTATTTGCACATATATTTTGCACATGAACATTACATATTACATCCCAAATTTCATACGTACAAAATGGAACACAATAGCAGCTGGTGACAATGACAAACACATTACATACTATTATAAACAACTATATCTCACATCTCCATCACTATTATTCAGTTTACTTGTAAAAATAGATCTCAAGTCAGTTCTCAAGTTCAGTGCATTAATGACATTCCAGTAATTCAATGTTCATCATATCTTTTATACACTGTTTAGATATCACAGCAAGATGACCTCTTGACCTCTTAACCAAAACGACTAGAGTACAGAAGTTGTGATGTCATTGAATCACTCTGGTTCAGAAATCTGTGTGGACAATGGCAGAACCAGGTGCAGTGTGTCGCAGCTGGTTCTATCTACCAAAAGGAGAGCTGCAGTTGCACTTTATGAGTTTTGGTTTGGCTATTGTCACCACTTGTTTTTGTACCAGTTCGATGTCATCACTTCTGATCTACTCTATTCACCTTTAATTACAAGGTTAATTGATTGTTATGAGGTTTGAAAACAGACAATCACTTTTTAACTATTGTTTAATGGAGATGCCTCCACATTCTTGCATTTATTCCAGGTTTTTGTTGGAGGCCTAAAACTCAGTCTGTTTGAGTAAAACATCTGGAGAATTTAAAAAAAAAATCTAATATCATGGTTTGCTTTTGTGGTGGAGATGAACATGATGTACACGTAGATGGTGGAAAATTACATACACGTGTTGCTACCAGGTAGTAACGTGACATCAATTCTTGGAACAAAACACTATACCTCTACAAGTGTTAGACATTAAAATGTTCTTTATATCTAATATGACTGTTAAACAGTTTCCCAACCATTACCCAACTAATGAAATCTTAAGAATATTACGATTACAATATCAAAAATAATAATTTTGTATCAGTAAAGGAAGACCATTTATGGCAAGGAGGTAAAAACTTTGGATATGGAGTTGTAGAATGACATATTAGTACAGTAATAAAAACAAAATGAACGAACATTGAGTCTCGGACAATTTACCCCCTTTCCAGAGTAGTTGATGGGAATATTTTTTCCCCAAATTACAGAAAAATTTGTACCAGGAACATTTTCCTCTCCATGATGTTGAAATGTTTTGAATTTTAAATGTTAAATATTTATTTTAAACATCTATGTATATTACAAAGAAATAAGATGATGAAGTTAGTTTATAAAACAAAGGCAAACAATAAAAGATGAATTACATTATTACTAGAAGCTCTCATTGATTTAAAAAAAAATAGCCTTATAAATTTTTTGATGCTGGAAATAGATATTTTTACTCTTTAATACACTGGGGTAATGCCCATCATACTCATATGAACGTAATTTAAACTTGCAATCATATAAGAAATTGACAAAGGCCACAGTCAAATAGTCAAAAGATTTCCTTCGGAGAGCCCCCCCCCCCCCCCCTCACCCCCCAATGCCATGGTGGTGATGAGTGCTGGTTTCCGAAACCAAATCATTCTATACTAGGTCATTATTGAGTCACATAAAATAAAATCAAACTGTTAGGGATACCCCTAGTATAGATATCCTCCTACAACTCTACCATCATCATACATCTTGTACTACAATACTCGTGTGTCTTGGTATATGTTTCAAATTATTTCACATTTCAAGGCTGTCAGTCGACAAAGTGTACATCAAAATATTGATATATCTATCTTAAATATTAAATAATTTACATGCAATACAACTTGATAACAATTGCACTTTACAAAAACATTTGGGTCAGTCAACCGAAAACTCACCCAATGTTTAGGGGTTTTTTATACTTATACTTACACTGTATAAGACATTCTTACAGTAAAATTTTGAATTGCCTGTAAGTTTTCGAAAACTGATTCATATTACCAGATTTGGGTAACCTGCGGCTATGTTGTAACAGTGATAACTATTCTAATTTTTGTAATTCTAAACAAAATTAGGAGGCTAAAGGGTACTCTCTTCGGCTGATAAAATTGATCTAACTTGTACAAAACAGGAAGACTTTTTTAACCCATTGGAGACTAAGAACAGAATATCTCAGGCTGGGGTCTATGGAGAATGCGTGTTATATTGAAATCAAATCATCTCCAATGGGTTAGATAACTGGCAAGAGGTACTCAATTCATTGAAATCTGTCATATTTTTTTGCCACAAATGAAGAGGAAGTATTCGTTCATTTGCCTTTCTCCTCATATATTTTGTGATGTGATTTTAACCCTAAAGAGCAGGGAAACATCCTTGTCATCTTGTATAACCATGATTTATTTTTCCCTGTTTCTACAAACAAAGACTATACATCATAGACTCATTTATCCAAAAATTTGTGTAATGTGCATATACAGGCGACTCCCGTTATAATGAAGTCCTCGGGACCAGCAGTTTTCTTTCGTTGAATCGAAATTTGTTATATCTAAAGTACTAAACAGTGAAAGTATATAAAGATACATGTATATAGATAATTTTGGGACCTGAATTTCTACTTTGTTGTAACAGGGATTTCATTATAACCATGTTCGTTATAATGGGAGTGCACGGTATAACAAATATCCCACAAGAACAACTCACAGTTAAGTACATGTGCCAAAAGTTTCACTTTTATTTTTAGAACTAGAGATGTGTCGACTACATTTTACAAACCAATCAATTTTTCCCCGTTTCTTAAAAAAAAGATACCTCATAGACTCATTTATCCACAAATGTGTGTAATTTGCATATGGAACAAATATCCAGCAAGAAAACCCACAGTGAAATTAAGTACACATGCCAAAAATATTACTTTTGCTTTTAGAACATAGGTCAACTACATTTTGCAAACCAATCAATTAACACATATATGATGAGAGTAGATTTAACTTTCCCGTAATATTAATAAACCCTTTGGTAAATATTCATATCCCTAAATAAATATATACATACTTTAATCATATATGTACAACACAAACTAAAATACTCCAATATTGCAAATACGCCAACACAACTTGTAGTCATGGATTTCATACATGTACACAAACAATACATAGTGAATCAAACAATAAATTAAACAAGATTTGTACAACAATACATTTCATAATGGTCACATACTAGTATATAATCATGTTAATAATCTATCAAAAGCTGATATCGGTTGCACACACCTCTTGAGCACACAAAAATTCCATTTTTTTTTCTGTTATCTACTACTAACTTCCAACCATAATAAGCATCTCAAACATTGCCTTTTAACTCTTAACGTGCCAAAATCGCAAATATGCACGACACAATACATACAATTTCCATAGAGCTGTAATTTTTGTGGCACGTTAAGAGTTAACGAGTGGATTCTTGCTGAAAAGGGTGATTCTGTACTGGAAATTTAGAGCATTTTCACAACATTTTTCAATCTGTTATCCAGACAAGTGAAGGAATGCGGATTGTGTTTTATAGTCTTGTCTAATACCCTGTTTACATTAGGCAAAAAATCGTAATCGCATTCACTTAAGTCATCACCGAATTCATTTTTATGATACATGTAAGTGTAAACAGGTTAGGTCGTAATCGAATTCACCCAGGACGGAATTGACTTGGTTTTTTGGAAAGATGAATGTTACCATCTTATATTCAAATGAATTTGCATTAGTCGTAATCAATTTTTTTTTGTAGTGTAAACGAAAGTCACAATCAAATTCATGTTCAGCATGTGTAACGTGACCTGTGCATGGGCACTTTTGCTTTAACACCTGGCAACGAAGTCTGTTTTCAAAACAGTGTACGCGTGTCGCGTCCTTTTCACCGGCAGCCATTTATCACTCCGTTTGTGATTGCTGTTCCAACAAGACGTATTGTTATTTTCAACTTTCCAAGCATTCACTATTTACCAGTTTGAGATTTTTTTTCACACATAATATAATAAATCAACTGGTTGACCGCCATATTAATTTATTAATTTTAGCACGAGTTAAATTTGACTCAGAAGTTGATACAAGGTGACAACAGAGGGGGTGATCACACGTAATTCATTTGTGATGAATGCGAATTTGTATTCACTATACATGTAGGTGTAAACAGGTACTGGTTGAAATACATAGTCATCATTGAAAACGAAAAAAGAATTCAATTACGACATTTTACTAATGTAAACGGGGTACTGGTTTTACCAACACCAATAAAAATCATTAGGCATCTGAAGAAATTTATCATTCCATAATGAAATAAAAGGAAAATAGACGCATATCATAAAGGACATGTCTACATCCTGTATAACACACAACATTTCTGCCTCTCTTTCATGCAAATCAAAGAATTCACTCTTACTGAACACTCATGCATTTTACCCTCTGATGGAACTGAAGAGTGACTATAAAAAAAAATCTCTAAGAGTATTGAAGAGAAAAAATCATAAAAAGTCAACATTTTCAGTACAGAATTGCCCCAAACTATACTTCATACTGTATTACAGCACCCTCAACTGCCTCAACTGACATAATGACAAACATATATTCAACTGAACATCAAAGACATCACAAAAACCAGCACATGGGACAAACGTGTCGAAAGTGCCTTTGTCAAGCTGCGATAACATTGCAGTTCCATGACATTTGTTTCAGCGACAATTGCTCCAACTATTGTATAATACACTAACCCTAACTTCAACACTAACCCAAACTTCAACCCTAATCCTAACCCCAACCTAACTACTAACCCTAACCCTAACCATATTTCAAACTAAAACCCCACTGGCAACCCTAAACCTAACTTTGTCTTTTTAAGATATTACCACCGATCAAACTGTCACTGGAGCAAATGTATGGTCACCAACATACAATGGCTGTGAACAAATCAAACACTGACATGTATCAATACTATATTATAACAATCTGTAACAGTATATTCACCAACAATACAGTGGTATGTCCTCAAAATAATGACAACTGGCATTAAAACATGAACATTCGTATGTTTTAAAACGTCTATAATGATTCCAAAATCATCTAAAATAAATTATGGTTAATATATTACAGTTACACTGTTTTACTTTTTAGTGGTCTTTCACCTATGAGTAAATAATACTTGTAGTATAAAATGTTAGTGGTTTCTCACCAATGCGTAAAATAATACTTTTAGTATAAAATTGTTAAGGCTAATAAAATTAAAAAGAGAGCTTTAATGTGAAAATAATTTGTTAAAACAATGATTTGTTATCCTCTCTCAGAGGGTAAAAGGTTAGTTAATAGAAAACACATAAACAAGTACACAAACAAAACCACATTATGGGCTTTTTGCTTTTTGCCAAGGCATTTTCTCTTTAGTTTTGGATAAGCATAACTAATAAAAAGGCATTGAGATGATAAAATCTAAGTTCTGCTATGACACAGCATCTACTAAGTAAAACAGCTAAAATCATACGATTGGGTATAAAACAGTTAACAAGCAATTTGCTATTATTTTCATGTTCTTAATACACATTCTAAATGGGTTCTTATGGGTCAATTGAAAGATCAAGTGGAAAATTTCTAAAAACACAAAAGAATAATTTTATGATAACGGTTATTTTTTCAAATCATGACCATGGACTATTATAGTGTAATGCCACATGAAATGTGTGAATTATTGAGTGGGACACGCACTTTGTGGAAAAAACCTTGCTGTGTCAGGTCACATATAGAGAGCCTTGTCTGTAAAAGTGTCTGTAAAAGTGTATGTGTATACAATGATCCATCATTGTATGCACAATGATGGATCATAATTGCCACTTTTACAGCTAGGTTGCTAGAAGAATCGTTCATTGTTGATACATTCATCAGTCTTGTTTGCCATAGGAACTGTCTAATACATCGTTCTGTAAAGCTGCCAGAAAACCCCTGCAAATCAAAGAAAGGAGAGAATGGAACTGTAAACAATGCACTTCACTTATAATTATTTATGTATATTCGTGTTGAATTTGTTCACTACTTTGGCATAATAAATGCTTGTTTGAAAGGCGCTACATTTGTGTTTTTGTGTGTTGTAAACATGGATTCTTCATAAATCAATGTCGGTTTTATTGTATAATGATCATGTCTGATTGTACAAAAAATCTGACATTATCGCAAAGATCAGGAAAAATCTTCAAGTTTGCTACACAAACTTTTCTTGAATAACAAATATTTCAAAAGCTATGGGTGGCTGAAAAATTATGTCTTCTCAAACAAGCACACGAACAGAGACATGGGAAATCATGCTGCAGTTGTCGGGTTCCTGCAGAGCAAATTGAGAGTAAAATAAAAGCATTTTTGTATTGTATTATGGAATTAAAGCCAAAAATGTAACAATGTTTCAAGTGTAAATAATTCTGAATTTATAATCCTCCATGCTACGTGTGTCTCTGATAAAGTAAAAATACGATGCCCTAAAAAAAAACTGTACAGTGTACTTCAAAACGATCATTAAGTGCTTAAAAAAAATGACATTCAATGAGCAACCATCGCAGCTTTAGACATTTCTCCACCAGAGAGTAAGTTATATGCTGATGTGTATATTTTGGTAGTGACAACATAACTGTCTAAATTTGTGTGTTCTAGCGTGTATATTTGTCTATTTAAACATTACGATTTTTTTCAATGGTGCTTCCACAATGTAAATAGTGTCTTCAACCAGGTCCTAGATTACATTACACTTCCACTGACTTACCCCAGTTGTGTCCTGTTTGGTCTTTGTTCTGTGATGGGGATGACATCGGGAGGGGGGCCTTTAGCCCCAGCACCAATGGAACTTATACCCTCAAATCCTGTGGTAGTAGAAAAGCATACATTAAAGGTAAGTTTATTCATTTTGGTCAGAAAAAAAAGTCCATTCTGATAATCTGAATGGCAAAATGTTGGAGAGTATTTAACAAATAACCACAGCCAATTTTATTGACATTCAACCCACGGGCAGCACCAAGGTAAAATGTCACGGAGGGGTGAAAATGTCAAAAAACCTGAATTTCATGAATTACATTGCAAAAACCATAATTTTCTGTACTTTTAAAATTTCAAGGAGGGGGCAGCCCCTCCCCCTCTCTCCACCCACATGGTGCCACCCCTGATTCAACCAAATCTTTGGATATTTCGAGAAGTGATTTTTTTTTGGGGGGGGGGGAGTTCATTGCACAGGATTTATGGAAATACTTGTAACAGTTTTAAACTTATCAATGTTACAATTCGATTGTATACTGATCAATAATCACCCTTGTTTTCCTTCCTCTACTTTTCCTACATGTTTGTGTTTCCCTCTGAAATGCATAATTTCTTGGCATTTTCTACATTATGGAGATATTATGGCACTAATCCATCTTCTCACTTCCAAAGATGCTCTTGGTCTGAGGTTTGAGTGATGACGTCACCATCATGCCAGTGATGTTATCAATCTGAATCCCCTCCCATCATCCACTCCCTGCCTACCATCCCTGTCATGAGGTCTGGTAGAGAGTCTACCATGCCTATGGTGTGATGAGGTCATGTAAGGTCAAGTAGCACATGGCAGTGAAGACATGTGTAGTGGGAGCCCAGTGGGGGCAGATTGTACCTGGCAGTCATGGCAGTTGGATGTGTACAATAAATGATGTAGCATAGCAAGTAATGCTGAGACTGTATAGTGTTTATGTTCAGGTGTGACAAAGTACAGATGTGACATTGGCGACGAGGATATATTTACTTTGAAAGTATGGCGTTTGGCGGGGCTGAAATGGCTGGGATTAAGGCATTAAATGTGTTTGATCCAGCAGGAGAGGCGAGTGTGGTCAGTGCGCGTTGGGAAGCATGGTATGAGGAGTTCGACGCGTACGCGGACAGCATGGGACTGTTCGTAGATGGGGCGACGGCGGCGCAGCTCACGCGCCGGAGAGCCTTGCTGTTGTACACTGCGGGAGCTGCTGTACGAGAGATTTTCAAGACGCTCGCAAATACCGGTGAAAAGGGAGATTACACCAAGGCTGTCGATGCTTTGAAAAAGCATTTTGTGGTAAAAGCCAACGCAACGTTCCAGCGCCATGTCTTTCGCCAGATGAAGACAGCGGGATGGCGAGAGTATCGGCTCAAGTTGGTGACGAGATTACGGAAAGCAGCTGAGGGCTGTGACATGGTGCAAGATCGTGAAAATCAAATTCAGAGACCAGGTGGTGCAGAGCTGGGCAAGTCTAACAATTTGAGTACGGAAATTGTTAGAGAAAGGTGCACACGCCTCAGCGGCCTGAGACCTGACTGATTGCAGCATCATTTGAAGCTGTTGAAGCTTCAAGTTTCAAGAGCATGAAAACTGGATGGTACTGGCAATTCAACGGGAGCGGAATGGAGCCAGTAAAGTCAAATGTCCGACAGGTGGGCGATCTACTCCTACACGAGTAAAAATCAAGGACAGGGGTTAAGCGCCATTATCTGATTCTTCTTCCAAAAGGGTGTTCCGATGCGGTGAATGTGGGGCAATTTGGCCGAAATTCGTGTTGTCGCGGCCAAAGGCCAATGTGCGCTGTAAATGTTGGAAAGAAAGATCACTTTGCCAAAAGTGTGTAGAAGCCCCAAGTAAATCCAGTCAAAAATAATAGTAAGCGCGATTTTGGAGGAAACGAGGACAGTAATAGGTGGACAAAGCTGATCGGAATGTAGCACATGTGGATGAAGTGTTCATAGCGAACATAATGGAGTGGGGCCAAGAGTGAAGCGGGATACGCTTTCGCCTATCAAAAGAACGTGCGAAGAAAAAAACTTCCAGTCGCAATAGGGAGGATGTGAAGGTTGATATTGGTGGTTAGAGATTCTAGTGAGTCAGCACATAATTGACAAGGAATGTTATGGGAGGATTGAAGGCGAACAAGATATATCAAGTGAGCATCCAAGAAATGTTGAGAAAAAGCTGTACCCGTAAACATTCAAAGCAACCACTGCATAACTATTGTTGTTTTACGGCAGAGGTAAGGGCGGGTAAACAGAGTACTACAGACAGAGTTTGTAGTTGCGACGGCAGAGAAGGCGACACTGATGAGCTGAGGAAACATCGAAATATTGAAAATGTTGCACATGACGATTAGACGTTAACTAGCGGTGACATCATACATCGATCTTACGGCTGAAGTTCAAACCAGTATTCGAGGGTATTGGCAAGCTTCAAAACCGGCAAATTGAGCTGAAACTAAATCCAGAGGTGAGACCTGTAGCTCAACCGATGAGACGGACTCCGTTCGGGCTGAGAGAAAAAGTTGAAGCAAAAATAGGTGAACTAATCCAGCAGGACATAATCGAAGCAGTGGAGGAACCGACTCCGTGGGTCAGCCCTGTCGTAGTCGTCCCTAAGCCCAATGGGG
>JZLH01S0183974.1:2500-19637 GCA_001188425.1 Eucidaris tribuloides | reverse complement strand
GTTAAGGTCATAATATCATATATATAATTTATAAATATTATTTCAGCTCAATCAATTACGACCTTTGGAAGTCATCCCGTCATCTTCACCATGGTAACAATCGTGTGACATGTACACTCTAAATTACAGGGATTTAAGATAAATCCTGATTGGCTGTGAACAGTGACAGTCTATTTTTGGATTTAGATTTAAATCTTTAAGATTTAAATTTTAAGCATTTGTGGATTGAATATAAATCGTTAAGATTTAAATCTAAATCCAAAAATCGACTCGTCCCTATTCGCAGCCGATCAGGATTTATTTTAAATTGTGTAATTTATAGTGCAGCCTCTATGCCCACAATATTAGCAATGTCGCTTTCTGTCCCTGTACATTAAACAATGTCCGAAACGATGTTTCCAGTACCCTGCCCGAAATATGCACGGTGAGGCGCACTCACGGTTTTGTAGTTTCTTAGCATCCAACTCACAGCATTTGCATCGTCAATGCACCGATCCAACTCACAGCATTTGCATCGTCAATGCACCGATCATCATTCCACACCATCTCCCATGCACTGTACACCTTCCTTTCGTAGTATGAGCAAAATCTCATGCAATAATGAAGACGATATTGGAAGCATATCGCATATGTAAATTAGTTGTTTACGTCAGATGGTACTACGCCTAAATGCCATGATTTGCAACCAAAGATTATTGGCTATTGCAATAATTTTGCACTTAAAGGTTATGTTACCTCCGGGGGGAGGGGGGGGGGCACTCGACTTACAAAGTGATACCTATGTGCCGCACCGAAATCGGAAATCGGGGGCTCTGGAACGGGCTTGGGCGAAAAATGGGGGGCTCTGGAACTGGAGCTAAGGCTTCAGAAAACCTCAAAATGCTATGCTCTGGAACTGCACCGCGGCGAAGTACCGGCGCGCCAACGGCGCGCCGTGCTGAAATGGCAATACTCTGGCTCGGCCGCGCCGCGAAGTGGCGCGACCGAGCGAAAAATCAGAAGCGAAACGGCAAATTTGGGGGTCTCTGGAACGTGAAAAATCAAAATTTGTCTGTGACTTCTGAAATTGAGATGCTCTGGAATGGAAATTTGGGCTGAAAATGGGGGTCTCAACCGCGGCACATACGTATCACACAATTGTACTAAGTGCCCCCCGGGTGTTACCTTCCATTTGCCAGCCCAGGATTTCATATTTGATACGTCTCTGCAACATGGCAATCCATAAATCAAGCGTCCTCTTTTCAACCATTGATAGTGATAGATTTGTTGAGTTGCAATAAACCATTTGATTGGCCTTCTGGATCCGTTTTGGTTGGCTGCTGTTTATATTTGCATAGAGAAAGAAAAAAAAATTGGTCACATAAGAAAGCAATGCAAATGGAATCTCAATTTGTACTTGACCGTTTTAGTTGTATCCAACCTTTATCACATAGTTTCATGACCTGATGGCCACTGTACGGATATATATCACTCTTTACTATAGAGGGGAATGGATTAAGCGCTTTTGAAACTACGCTCTTCTAATGCAATCCGTCATGCTATTAGTTGTGACTCGACGTGTATAAGGCACCAAAAAGAAAACAAAACAACAGGTAAAAGAATCATTACTTTCGCAAGTCACCCGGCATCTTTGCTATGGCAACAGCTGTGCACCCCGTAGCCTCTATGTACACAGTTAGCGATGTCACTCTCTAAGCCGGTACATCGGACTTGATCCAAAATGATGTTTCCCGTACCCTGCCCAAAGGCCGCACAGCAAGGCGCACTCATGGCTATGCGGTATCTCAAAGTCGCACAAACAACATCGTTGTGCATTGTTTATGTTCCAACAGTCGTCGCACATCGCTCCTCCCCCACTCAGTTGTACACGATGTAGACAACTCTTTTCCAATTTTTTTCACACTCCTTTCGGAGTGAACACAAATTACTTGGAGAACGCAGATAATGGTGAAAACAAATCGAAACTGCTAAATTAACGTCTATATTTCGTGTTAACATCTTTATCTGAGTATAATCCAAGGGATTGATGTTCTGTACGACGAAACATGGGACACGGTATGATGATCTTTGGGACATTCACGACGCTAATGTTATTTCAGGAGAGCCGACAGGCCCGGCACGGACGAAGAGCAGAGTCATGTCTATGTGGTCGACCTTTAGGCAGGGCACTGGAAATGTCTGCTTGGATGACCTTCATCGTTCTGGAACGGAGAGCGATATCACCCATTGCCCTAACTATGGCTGACATCCGGGACATTGCGGCCGAAGCGAAGATTCCGGGGTGACTTGCTCAGGTATAGAACCATTTTGTTAATTCGCGGTGTATCATGTAGAGTGAATAGAATCCAAGGTTAATTGTCCAGATACTCTTCAAAATAACGTTTATACCAGAATAATCCATCCGTTTTGAAAACAGTTCTCCCTGTCTTGATCTTTGATAACCCATATCTATGTATAATATCTATTGGCGAACATAATCATACATGCATTTAAAAAAATAACACATATTGCATGCACAGCTATTCTCCAAAAGGTCACGATAAACTTTACACTAAAGTACTGGACCTAACTGCTGATTAGGCACATACTCATTACCTTTGCAAGTCACACCAACATCATCCCCGTGGTTACTGTCATCGACATGGGGATCATATGTACAGTGAAAAATGTCTGTCACTGTTCACGTACATGCCACATTGTCGAGAATAATGTTCCCAGTGCCACACCTCAAAACTGCACAGCAATACGAACTAACTGCTCCTTTGTATCCACTCTTCTTGCAGATGAATATGGCGTCTGTAATTATGTGTTCGTCAATGTCGTTAACAAAATAGTGCAAATCATAATTTACGGGGTTTCTATTGGAACATATTAAAAAAGTCGACGTTATGAAGAAAAAAAACAGAAGGAAGGAGGGAAGGGAAATAATAAATGGACAAGAATAGGAAGAGAACAAAAAGATTTAAAATAACAGAAATGAAATGAAAGTGAGGAAAGAATGAAAAGACGAGCAACTTTAAAAATGAATGATTATTGAATTATTTTCCAAAAATAAAATGCAGTAATTTGCTTTCCGTATCATGGTAATTAAAGCTCAATAATCATGTAAAGCGCATCTAGTGCTTCAGTTATTTTACAGATTTGCATTTACTTTGATGATCATAATGATGACGTTGATGATTATTACTGTCATTATGGGTGATGAATGTATAAACCTTTACAACATCTATCTTGGAACTGATAACCCAGAAGATCAAAGGAACACTGCGAATTTCCTTATTGCCCATCTTGACCAGAAACGCCGGGAACGATGGATTGAAGCTGTCATTGATATTGACTTCACGCAATCCTCCTGGAAGGCATGGTCTGCCATTAACAGACTGACCGGCAGAACCTCTGCGAAGAAACAATGCTCCATATCCCCAGATGGCATTGTAAAGCAACTTGTGAAGAACGATATGTGTACTAGCAGAAACAGAGAGTTCCAAAGAGAAGTCCTCAGGGAAACCACTACCCTCAGATACAGGCCCATCCTTCAGGAGCATGCAGATCTAGGCCTTGGCTTCTCTGTCGAAAAAGTGACAAAGGCTATCAAGTTTCTGAAGCAAGGCAAGGCTCTCAGTCCAGATGGAATCCACAGTAAATTTCCTGTGGACTGTTACGACAACATGTTTGGGTGGCTGACTGAGTTCCTTAATCTATGCTACAGCTCCACACACATACCAAAGATGTGGCATCGTGCATCTGTAATCGGTCTTCTTAAGCCTGGTAAACCAAACACGTCTCCAATAAGCTATCTCCCAAAATCATCCCAGTGCACCACTTACAAACTCATGGAATGTCTCATCCTTACGGGAATCAACGCAATTATCGACCCGCTTCTGCCACACAACCAGGCTGGTTTCCGACAAGGGCGTTCTACTCTCAAACACGTGGCAAGACTCACACAGACCATTGGACATGCTTTTGACAGTAAACTGGTGACCGGTGCTGGTTTTTTTTCTAGTTCTCACTGCGGCATATGACAAAGTCTGGAATCAAGGACTCTGGCTGAAGATTCGGAGAATGATCAGTAGCATCCATCTAACTGACCTCATCGTGGAGATCCTCTACACCACGTCCTTTGCTCTCTCAACTAGCGATGCCAGAGGAGTCATCCACAAGGACTCAAGAATGGTGTAGCTCAAGGTTCAGTCCCTGCACTTACACTCCACAACATCTACACTTCTAACTTTGCTGACAATTTTCCACACAATACGTGTATGCTGATGATGTTGCCCTAACAGTGTCGGTTTCACAAGTAAAAGAATGAGAAGATAAGCTCTCTGATGACATGGGCATCATATGCCAGTACCTAAGCAAACGGAGGCTGAAACTCTCCACAACAAAAGCAGTCTCTTCCATATGTCAACTAAAAGTCACATGGCAACCTACCAACTAAAGGTTAAAACAGGCCCGGGTGTACTCAAATTCGACCCAAACCTAACATACCTTGGAGTCCAGCTGGATGGCAGACTCACCTACAAAAGCCGCCTAACAAAGCTCAAGTGCAAGATCTCTTCCAAAGGTGCCTTATTTAGACTGGCCAGTACAATGTGGGATGCATCCTGCCGCACTTTGAGAACTTCGGATATGCCCCTTACATTATCAGCAGCAGAGTACTGTGCACCAGTGTGGGCACAGAGTGATCACACTCACCGCGTAGACGTGCCCAGTCATGACACATTGAGACTAGTCTCGGGTTGTATTCGTTCCACTCCATTATGTCAAATCCCATTCCTATCTGGGATTCAACCTCTCCAGGCCCGTCAGGATAACATCTGTAGACTCTTTTACGAAAAAGCTTCTCGGCCAAATCACCTCGTACATGATGTGCTCTTTCAGAAAGAAGCTCCACGAAGGCTGAGCTCAAGGACGCTCCTGTGCACATTCTTGGAAAACCTGGCAGTAGTAGTTCCACACCATTGCATGTCCCTGAGAGGCTCAAAATATTCATAGAATCCTGGTCAAATCAACCCCCAGGCCGCAACCTACCCATAAAACATTGGGAACAGTTAAATGGACTACCTTCAAGTACTGGACGCTTATGCGTCAACATGAAAATCGCGGCATCTCAGAAATTGACCCTCTGCCGTACGGTGGTGAAATCGAGGACCCACAAACACATTGCCACGTGAATAACAGTGTGATGGTCCCCCTTGACCCACCGAAGAATATTGCGCACCCCGACTTGTGAGCCTCCTTCTAATTATGTAGGCCAGATTATTGTACCTCACAAGATAAACCCGCAAAGTTAACCAATGCTCAACTTAACCTGCCCACTGAATGTGACGATTGAATTTTATTGTTAAATGGGATACAACCCATGGGCTTTAATTCCACTGTACACCCATAAAAGGATAGAAGCCTCCGCTTTACATGACATTCAAGGAGATAGCTGCCATCTGTTTTACATCCAAACATTTGTCATTTATCGAAAACTTGTCCGCGGCAAAGTGATTAATAAACAAATAAAATAAAAGTTTATGCGGTATTAACACTTTGGGTGCCTGGACTAAAAAATCCAGGTGTGTTAACCAGGGACTGGATTGTTTCGGGATAATGTTATAACTTTCCAAATTGTACGATTTTCTGTAAAATCGCAATGCCTATCAACAATACATTTTTAACTCATTTTATTTGGTTCATTGTTGTATTCATTTACGATAATGTCATTCGGTAGGAACTTCAGATGACAATTTGTATTCGAATTAAAAGATATGGATCCGATTGTCTTCTCCGCGGCAGGTTCGCCGATGTACCTGAAGTGAAGTCAACCCTGGTGCGAAACAGGTCGCCGATAGCACTCAAATGTGATTATATTGGACAATGCCTAACCAATTTAATACGTCTGTTACCCCCCCCCCGGGGGGCAACTCGACTTACAAGTGATACTATTTACCGCATCGAAATCGAAATCGGGGCTCTTGGACGCCGCTTGAGCGAAAAATGGGGTCTCTAGAACGGCGAGATAAGGGCTTCAAAATCTCAAAATGCTATGCTCTGGGAATTGCATCGCGGCGAAGGTTCCGGCGCGCCAACGGCGTGGAAAGGCAATGCTGTGGCTCGGCGCCGCCGTTCGCCGGCGCGGCCTGGCGAAAAATAAAAGCGAAACGGCAAATTGGGGGTCTCTGGAACTGAAAATCAAAAAAATTTAGTAACTTCCTGAAATTGAGATGCTCTGGACCGAAATTGCGGCTGAAATGGTGGTGGTCTCAACCGCAGGCCACATACGTACTCACACAATTATACTAAGGCCCCCCCCCCCCCCGGGCGTTTAACGCATCTAACAATAATAAAAAAAAATGGGTAAAGCCAATGCAGTCATGGTTATTCACGTGCAATCACCCCGGCATCTCGCGCTATGGCACAGTTGTGTGACAGGTAGCCATTATGTGGACAGTTAGCGATGTCACTCTCTGTTCCTGTACATGAGACATCATCTAAAATGATGTTTCCAGTACCCTGTCCGAAGTATGCACCGTGAGGCGCACTCATCACCGCTTTGTCGTATCCTATCGTTGCGTAGGTAAAATTAGCGTCGTTAATGCCCCAACCATCATCGCACACCGTCCCCCATGCAACGTTACACTTCGATTCTATAGATCTCTGTTTAACCCATCCCTTTCGTAGTGCACACACAATTATGGGATGGTGACTATGATGTTGAAAACATATCACAATTGTCAAATAAACGTTCGATTCATACCTTACAATAAAACAAATACTAATACTCGTTTGCAAGTGCATGTAACAAACTCATTGCAAGAATACAAATGGAAACGATTAGCAGATTGTTAAAACCTTATTTTCAAATTGATTATTTGAGAAAAATAAACGTAGGCCTATGTGGGGTTAATATCCAGTGGAACTGAAGTCATGTTCCTTAACGCGTCTGCAGTTGTCTACAGTGTGTATAAAAATAGTTCAAGTGAAAGTATGTTTTTATTGTATTAGAATCAAATGCAATCTAATTGTGTTGGGTATTTTTATAAAGCTAAAGGATCTTACACTTTGAAGCACAAATTTGGTTTTGGCGATTTTTATTTTTTTAAAAGCTTTATGTCCAAAGATCATACCATACCAATAACAAATTCTGAATGTCTTTCGTTTTTTTTGTATTAATTAATAAACAAATATCGGGGGGGGGGCGAGGTTTTCGGCTATATTTTATGATATAGCATCAAACGCGCTAATAAGGTGTTAAGGTTATCTGAATTATACCTCAGCAGAAAGTTCATACTTTTGCTGTAATACAATTAATTTCATCTCATTTAGTTACGTCAACCTTGAGGTATAAAGAAATGTTTGCAATGACGCGATGTCGCGGGTTGTACTACTGTTAATGAAAGCAATTTTTTTTTTAGATTTTGTGCATTGTTTTTACAATGGTTTTGACAGAGAAATCATTAAAACCATGAAATCGTTCAGTATTCATTACAAACTTATTTCAAGTATTTTCGGGTTATACTGTGTTGTTACTGCGATTCAAAAGAGGAGAAATGACATTAAGAATGGGCATAAATTTGCAAAACACGCGCGGTTCATCATCAAAACACAGTGCGAATGTTCAGTCAACGGTTAATCCCCCGATTGTTTATGGCCTTTTAACACTAAGAAACACAAAGTATAACACATGTTATTAAGGATAATTGTGTCTGTAAGTTCTACATTACCATTTCACAGACTGCACAAACGTATTAATTACTCTTGATTAACCGTTTGCACGCGAATATTGTAATTTTGCACAGTCGTACAATTAAATTCAACAATCGTATCATTTTTCTCCATTATGTCTGTACTAGAAAACTAAACATTTGGCTCTATTTCTTCTTAAGCAACATCTATAGAATAATCACCAGTACGATCAATGATGCAATAAGGATAGCAAGATTTAAAAAATATATATATATATATCAAAATAACAATAGTCATTACTATCCCTTTACTATCAGAATTAATTCAGCGTGTAAAGAGTTAACAAAATGAAATCAGATAACATCAAGTGCATGAAAAAGAATAATGATTTTTTTCAATGTTTTACCAAAGACACACACCTTTTAAGTACATTTACTTCTTAAATTTACCTTTCCCGACAGGACCATGTTTTATATACACTGTAAAACGATTTAAGAGTATTTGGTAAAACGAGATGTTGTATACAACAGATAATGTATGCTTTAGCATTCGTTCAGTAGTACAGATATATTAATTCGTTGAGAGATTATACGTTCCATTCAACTCACGTACACATTCGTACATTCGTACCATTGAACTTGTAAATATCAATGATTTATTCACAAGTACTTCCACTTGAAAGAGAAATTACATTAACAAAAGATATGCAATTTAAACGCATGTGTGGTTCAACATAAGAACAGTGTGAATGTTTCAGTCACGTTACATTCTCTCACAACAGAGGCTTTAAGGAGTTGTTTATGGCCCTTTACCACAGCATAAAAAATAACATTATTTTATCACGAACAAATGTTTCTTTGAGATATTACTTTTTCGTAATTTACGTTGTTAATTTATTTCGATTTTTGTTGTAATTAGGACATTCTGTTTAAAAGTGTTCGCGCTGATTTTGACTGCTATGACGAAGAGTAATAAAAACGTGATTTTGATAGACTGCACAAACGTAATCATAAGTCGTGATTAACAAAAGGAGATTACATTAAAGCCCAAGTTTAGGTTAGGGGGTTTTGTTCTTTATTTGAAAGCTTTATGCCCAAATGTCATATCCCAGCAATAACAGATTCTGAATATCTTCTAGTTTTTTTTATTTTATTAATTAATGAACAATCGTCGGGGGGGGGGGACCGGGGCGGAGGATTCGACTATATTTTACATTTCAACATCCAAAGGGTTAATAAGGTGTTAAGATTATATGAGTTATACTTCATCTGAAAGAGCAGACTCTGTTCTTTCAGATGAGGTATAACTCATCTAATCTTAACACCTAATTAACCCTTTGGATGCTAAAATGTAAAATATGGTCGAAAATCGTTGGGGGGGGGGATATGACTTTTGGGCATAAAGCTTTCAAATAAAAAGAAAATCCCCAAAACTAAACTTGGGCTTTAAGTGTGTGAGACGAAATAATTATTCTGCTTTAATGTGATATCTAATAGACATGCCTTTTGGGATAATGTAGTACTTAAGCTATTTTTTCTCGATTGTAGCATTTTTTTCTATAGCCATCGTTTAATAATTCAAAAGGGTACTTGGTAAAAAGACAAATCAATTGTAAAGTTTATTACCAGAGTAATTCATCCCAGCATCTTCGCCATGGCTACAGTCGTGCGACATGTAGCTATTACGATTACAGTAAGCGATGTCACTCTCTGATCCTGTACACTGAACTTCATCCAAAATGATGCTTCCAGAACCCTGCCCAAAGGCTGCACAGCAAGGCGCACTCACAGCTCTGTCGTATCTCAGCATCCGGCATACAACATTGGCGTCGTTAATGCTCCAATTATCATCACACACCGTCCCCCATGCGCCGTTGTACATGAGTCTAGTTCTTGCCACATTCTTTCACCATTCCATAGTGAGCAATAACAATGTAAAAGGTATCGGAATTACCATTTTATGTGTAACGATCTGGATGTGACCCTTTTGAAACCATTAACATATACTGTAATGACTGTAATAGTAATAATAACAACAACAATACCAGTACTACTTCTACTACTACTACTACTGACATAATATTATTAAAGATAATAAGATAACAATAATAATAATAATAGTAATAATAATAATGATAATAATAATAATAATAATAATAATAATAATAATAATAATAATAATAATAATAATTGTAACGATATTATTATTGTTATTATTATTAATATTATAATTAGTAGTAGTAGTATTAGTAATTTTAAATCGAATTGTAACCTTAGTGCGAATACTTTTGTTCTCAGCCTATTGTGTCAATTCCCCTTAACGCTCATTTTGTTCGCCTTAACGTTCTCCTCCCTATTGTGACGGAATAAACTGTATTGTTTGGATTTCCCCTATGGTGGCTTTTAATGTAGTAATAATGATAAAGTAACGCCCTATGAATCCAATTTCGAAGCCAATATCAAATGGTACCACATGGTTTACTACCGGAGTTATTACGTTCGCAAGTCATCCCGGCATCTTATAATGTAATTACAAGTCACATTTGCTCGAGTCATACGTCTATTCAAGTCAAAAGTACTCGAGTTGCAGGTCAAGTCATTGATATTTTTGTTTTCAATTCAAGCCATGTTAAGTTTCAGAAAAGATGAAGTCAAGTCAACTTAAGACCGTGTGCTAGGGTGTTCCCCTCCTATAAACTTACGAAATGATTTCGTCATCTGCGTGTTCCCCAAAGAACGTACATAAAAGCCCAATGTGGAGTGAATCATCTTCATATTTACACTATAATGACAATTGTCTATTTTTTCACCTACATCTAGACAATGGTAATATTATGCTTCACTACTTGTTATTTCCAGACTGATAACCTTTTGTGTGAGTCCAATGTATAAATTCATAGATTTTCTGTTGGTTTTATATATCTATACATTTATCTCACTTGTGATGTGATTGTAGAATGTAAAGTGTGAGAGCTCAATTATATTCGCAAATTGTGTACACACCGGTGACATTCCAAAACGTTGTTTTTTTCACCAAAGACAATTGACATCATAAGGATACTTCAAAGTCATCACTTCATCACTATTGAATCATGTTTGGAATGTAAAGCAAATTGGTAACTAGAGTCCCACTTAGTGACTTGACTTGTTACAACAATGCTGTGTGGTCATTTCATAAGTAATGAACCCAAATGTAGAAAATCGATCATTCCATTTATATCCAACACACACACACACACACACACACACACACACACACACACACACACACACACACACACACACACACACACACACACACACACACACACACACACACACACACACACACACACACACACACACACACACACACACACACACAAATTGATTAATGGTTAAGTATATGAGATCAAATCAATTTGTTTATCAAATAAGACAAAACTGTGACAAGGGCAAGAATTACACCGAAAATTCTGAGTTGCTAATCCTAAAACAACACAGTAACACTAGAAAAAAAACAACCTTTAAATGTATTATTAAGTAAGTCTACTGTGCAACTATGTGGGCGAATGCAATAATACTGTGTACATTGTTGAGTCAGGAAGTGTGTTGTATTCACGATACTTCAAATGTGTTTACTTGAGACAAGTGGATTGGGCTGAGAACAGAAACAAGTCAAGAGGAGGCGGAAACGGCACTTTGATATGAGTCAACATTTCGTATTTATCTATGTCGTTGACAAAATTGTGCAATCATAATTGAAGAGAAGGGGGAAAACAGAAGCGAGGATGAACGGCAGAAAATGGAAATAAATAAAAGTAAGTAATGAACTTTTGATTAAAAAGTCTAATACCAAATGGGTGCTAGAAAGGGAGTTGCTACATTTCGTAGTGGGCTTTATTATAGCAGTGTCAGGCAATGAATTGGTGCATGGCTACACTTTCAAGAAATGAGCATTTTGATATATCAATGAAGCATGCTGAATGCCATTCTACATGCATCAAAGTGTACAAAAATCTAAAGGATAATAAGCAATGATTTTTCTTAAGGATTACACACATGTGTTTATGAACAATGGGCGTTTGGCTTATGTTTTCCGATTTAAATTATCAGCATCGACTTGGGCCCTCATTCGTCAAAACGACAGACCCAATAACCATGTACATATACATATATCTTTTAATCGCTTCGTCAATTTATTCATTTAGACTCTTGGTCAAACTCAAAAGATGAAGCAGCAAGTCTAATAACGTAAGCACTCCACAGTAAATGGCAATGAATGGGAAACAACCTGATCCCAATGTTTGCTGCATTAAAAAACAACCCCCCCCCAAAAAAAAAAAAACAAAACAAAAACGCGGCGTTCAATGACATGGGGTTGTTTACATGCCAAAATGCATGCATCATTCATCAACAGGATAGACTTGTCACGCAGGGAGGTGATTTATGGAAAAATACATGCATGTGGTGTTATTATCTTGGAAAATATTAAGACGAATTGAATGTGCTGCTTTAACTCGTCTAGAACTAATTAAATAAAGAAAAAAATATTAAAGTGTTAGGCTAACATTGTGGAGCTTCAATTTAAAAAAAAAACTGTCAAACTTTGATATCTGAGCTACACAGTAGTGTTCAAACGGACAAATAAACACCCTAGAATACAAAAGTTTGGAAATTTATGCAGCCACTGGCAAGATATGAATAAATAAACAATTTATACTCGGGAGGAGTAGAAAATGGCCTAGATCTACACACATTAAGTCTATGAGAGGGAATGGGCAGATTAATCCGGTCAACTTACGATTTTCACTTGTTTAAAGCACTAAATAATCATTTTAAATACAATTTTCCAGGGCTGCATTTTAAGACCTTATCAAAGACACTTAGAGCATGGAGGATTATGCAGATCACATTTTTTTACCTGTGGTAAATGTAGCCTTTATGTCCACAGTTACCAATGTCACTCTCTGTTCCTCTACATGCCACATCATCTAAAATGATGTTTCCTGTTCCCCGCCAAAGGGCTGCACAGCAAGGCGCACTCGCAACTTTCTCGTATTCTAGAATTTGGTACGTAACATGAGCGTCGTTAATGCCCCAACTGTCATCGCACACCGTACCCCATGCGTCGTTAGACTTCAATCGTATCTATCTTTGTTTAACCCATCCCTTTTGTAGTGCACAGCCAATTATGGGGTGGCCGATATTATGTGAACAATGAACAGTATATATATTAACATAATACCGGTACGTTTAACTGATACCACACAATAAATAAACAAACTGTTAAATGCTCCTTGGTAAATGCGTGGAGCACTGTCATTGTAAAGAGCACGAATGAAAATGATTTGCAAATTAATATACTTATATTCAAACTGATTATTTAGAGAAAAATAAACCTATGTGCTGTTAATATCCAGTGCAACTGGTCCGTTCCTCAGTTCTTTGACAAGTTCGAAAAATGAAACCCCGAAAATTAAATTTCAAACTGATTGTGTAGTGCTTTTAAATAATACATTAAGTAAAAATACTCAGGCTGACCAGATTTATTATGTCTATTTTCGTCCATAGACTTACTTCGTGCAGATCAAGGGTACTTTATACTCCATCGCGGTGGCAATTCATGGATGACGTTCATTCATGCACATCTTGCCAGTGACAGCATAACTTTCCAAACTTCAATCTGTATTCCAGGGTGTTTATTTTTCCAATTTATTACTACTATGGAGCTCACATATTACAATCTGACATTTTTGAAGGGTTATTAAATTGAAGCTCTACAATGTAAGTTTTTTGTCTTTAACGCGTCTACAGTGTGTATAAACATGGTACAAGTCAAACATATATTTTCATTAAATGAAATTTAAATGCATCTACTTATGTTGCGTATTTTCATCAAGCTACAGGACTTTGCATATTAATACACTTATTTTTTTTCAGTTATGTTTTTCCTGAAATATACATAAACTTCTGATATAATGCAAAACCGATTTCATACCACTGCACACGTAATCAACATCACGTAAATTTGCTTTGTTGTTTACAACAATTACATTAACAAAGGACGTGTGCTGTTCAACATGAAATTATTGAGGATCATCAGTCAACAGTAAATGCCCCATAGTTGTTTATTGCCCTTTAACATCATAAATACAAAGTATATCATATTTTATCAAGAATAAATGTTTTCTTGAGTTCTTTATTTACTTGTTTGCGATGAACATTTTTGATAAGTTTCGATTTTTATTGCAGCCAACACATTCTGTTTTATCCTGCCATGCTGATTTTGACCATTAATACGAACAGTAGTACAAACCCGATTGTACAAGTGAACAGATCATAACTCTTGATTACCAAAAGTAAATCACATGGAATTACGTGCAAGATAAGGAAACGTGATACCTATCCTGTTTTTACTAATTGTACCACGCCCTAATACGCATTGTAGAGCGAGCTAAAAGAGTATTAGGCAAAAGAACAAATCAAATATATGGTTTATTACCAGGCCAATCCATTCCGGCATCTTCGCTATGGCTACAGTCATGCGACAGGTAGCTATTACGAGTACAGTAAGCAATGTCGCTCTCTGATCCGGTACACTCAACTTGATCCAAAATGATGCGCCCAGAACCAAACCCAAAGGCTGCACAGCAAGGCGCACTCATTTGTCTGTGGTATCCTAGCATTCCATTACACAACCTTGACGTCAGTAATATCCCAATTGTCATCGCACACCGTCCACATGCGCCGTTTTACACATTGCAGAATACAAACATACAATGCACCAGGGATTTCACCCAAATGTTTCAAAGGAAATTTGTGAATATCTATTCCCAAGAATTGAACTGAGCTGTACAGTAGCGACCGAAAATATCGTCACGATCCGAACGCGTTAACAGAAACGCGTTCCTTGAAACGATGTTCAAACGCGACGAAACGCAAATCCAGCGTAGCAAATGCGTGCCTTGCGTTTATCGAAACGAAATTCGCTTCTGGGATCGTGTTTGCACGCGTTCCGATGGTGACCATACTTTCGGTCGCCACTGTAAATCTATTATTTGACAATATTTCCAGTTTTCAAGGTTAAATGCCCTCTAAATGCTTTAAATACTTTTTGTAATTGACTTTGTTAATTCATTTTGATTTTAATTGCAACTACACATTATGTAATACAAACTCGATTGTAGCCAAGTGAACAAAATTAATTATAACCCTTAATTTACAAGTAAATCAGACGAAATCAAGAGAAGTGCATGATAAAGAATAACAATGATGCTTCAATGTGATACCAAACACACATACCTGTTTTTTGAAGAAAAAAAATGGAACCTATACTCCTTTACACTAATTGTACGATGCTCTTATACGCATTGTACATGTAGAACGACTTAAAAGAGTATTAGGCAAAAGAACAAATCAAATATATGGTTTATTACCAGAGCAATCCATTCCGGCATCGTCGCTATGGGTACAGTCATGCGACAGGTAGCTATTACGAGAACAGTAAGCAATGTCGCTCTCTGATCCGGTACAATCAACTTGATCCAAAATGATGCGTCCAGTACCCGACCCATGAGCGTAGCCGGGGGGGGGGGATGCAGAGGAATTCCCCCCCCCCCTAAACCTTTTTCGGAATTTCGTCGGTACATACAGACCGACAAAAAATAAGTTTGTACCGGTGAAATATCTCAAACACCAGCAAAAATACTGAAAGAAATTGCACTTTTAAACATAAAAATACATTTCTTTGTTTCTTTTTTTTTTCCAAGCTCACTCACTCCGCTGCTCGAATGAGTTCTTTTCAGTATTTTCCGGTAACCTGGCAATGGCATTTGGAATGTTGGCGGTACAGTACCGTCACCTTGAGTCAAGGGTACTACACCGACAACGCTTCAAACCACTTGGGTAGCCAGAGGGTGGCATGGGGAGATAATTCCCCCTTCAGAATGCATTCTACGAGTTTCATCGGTACATTTGAAATTTTATCGGTACATGTAGACCGTCAGCCATGACATCTCGTAGCGACAGAATGTCTCACGTACTGACCGAAATACGCCAATAAATGACACCTTTTGAAGTGTAAATAAACAACATATTTCAAACTCTCTCGCTCTGCTCGCTCGCTCAACAACCAAAATTTTGTTGACGGTGCTTTGCCGGAAATTTGTCAATCATATTATTATAACGTCATGTCGACAGTAATAGAAAAGAGAACTACACCATCTTGTACCAACAGAATGGCCCAAAAATAATGCAAGAAATTGATTTTTTTATGTAGAATGTGACAATTTTCAAACTCGCTTACTCCGTTCGCTCGCAAATTAACTTATACTTTGTAAGCGATGATTTTATTTACCGACAAATTATCTGTCATGATGTCATGCCATAAGTAAAAGAATGGAAAATTTATAAAATACCTTGGATTAAATTCCTTGAAAATAGGTATAAAGTTATAAAAGAACTTATTTGCCCCTCGGCGGTCAGGCCATCCAGTCGTGAAGCAGGCGCTGTGCAGACTATGATGAACATGGACACTGAAAAATGGTACAAGAATCAAACTTGTTTCTTCTCTCAGACCAGTACTTTTCAGGTCTGATTTGAAAGTATTAACTGATGAACTCTCGACCACATATGATAGGAGTTTAATCCACTCCGAGACAATTCTTCGCGAAAATGAGCACTGCCTCAATTTTGACGTAGCATGTCTCTTGAAAACTTTGAAATTATAACCTCGTGTCATACTCACAAATGAAAACTTTAATAAATTACTTGGCTGGAGATCATCAATTCCATGGAAATTTTATACATCTGAATAAGGTCACTTCTGTGGCGTCGATACAACAATGGCGGTAAATTAAGACGATTAAGTTGTTCTTCATACTTCAAATCTTTCAGCGACTGAAGAACTTTTGTTGCTCGACATTGAATATTTTCTACTTGTGTGATATCTCTTTTCACGTATGGATGCAAGAACGTTATAACTATAACAAGACGGTATCAAGTTATACTAAGGAGGTATGAGAGACTGGAGTCTAAACAAGCAACAATTATTTCAAACAGCTGTTGGATTTCGAAGAACGCTCAAAAAATTCTTCAGGTGCTTTAGTCTTTCTGATGTTGGATGTTTCAAGCCGCCAACTTCATAGAATGAGCTGAAGATGGATATTTGATTACTTTGTGTAAATATTTTACTTGTTCTCCGGTTCAATAGTGCAATTTTTTTCCCATGTAAGTAAACATAACAACTAAAAACAACTGGCACGAAAGATGTTGTTTCGAAACCGCAATCTAAGTTGTGTTGTAAAAAAATATAAATGGAAAAAAAAATGTTGCAAATCATACCCTCCTTTCATGTCAATTTTCACAAATGTCCCATCAACCCCGAAAAAATATTTTTAAGGTATTTATTGATTTTAATTGTATTTCTCTGTGATAAACTACGTGAAAATGTAGTGTTCAGACGTACCTACACTGTAAAA
>JZLH01S0183944.1:10618-47206 GCA_001188425.1 Eucidaris tribuloides | reverse complement strand
AATTTTGCCGCATCTCTGGTTATTTAGTTCATATGAATAGACTGAGTACTTGTCAATAAGCAGAATGTAAATTTGGTATATCTGGGCCATGTTTATGTGTAATTTTTATAGGGCCATCAATAGGAACCTCTATTACTGCTTTACCCGCAGAAAGCTGAAATGCAACTGTTTGACCATGCGCTCTTAAATGAAAACTAACTGATGAATTGACTATTAAGTGTGGTATGGCTGCAGAAGAGAACTACGCTCTAAGAATCAGATGAGATGGAAAAATAGTAATTTTTCTTGGATTAAGAATGAAAAATAACTTAGTGTAATGTTCTTTTCTGGCACACACTGTATAATCATCAAGACACTATAGGCAGAAAACCCAATATGGCACAGGCATGAAGGCATTCCAAACGAGTATGTCCATCGCTGTAGACCCTTTTAGTTCTCTTCTTTCTTGCCTGTGGGAGATCTTTCAACGTGTATGAGCGGACATAGGACACTGTAGTCTCATTTCTTCTTTTGGCCTCGTGAGATCTTCAAGTGTGCCCATGCGCCTGTAGTCGATTCTTCCTTTTGGCCTGCGGGAGATCTGCAAGTGTTAGCCATCTGTACGTCTCACTTTCTTCTTTCTTGCCTGTGGGAGATCTTCAGAAGGTAGACACTTCTTGTCTGCCTTTGAAGTATATCCACTGTGAACAAAGGCTCCTGGCATGTTTCTTGACTGTGGAGTAGAGCACAAGAAAGACAACAGATTTATGCGCTTTTTTGGACTTTTAAACAATTGTTGGTTTAGACATACTGTAAGGCATATGATGGTAGTGTGTTTTTACTGGTTAGACTATACTGTAGCCATTGATTGTACAAGTGTATCTTAACTGGTTATTGGTACAGTACTGTACAATTGATTTCAGTGTGTCTATCTGGTAGAACATAACTGTAATTCCTTGATTTCAAGGTGTGTTTACAGTTAAGACATAGCTGTACCAATGCATTCAGTGTGTTTGACTGGTTAGACATACTTCAGGTGTGTCTTACTGGTTAGACATACTGTACCATTGATTTTCAGTGTGTCTACTGGTTAACAGCATACTGGTAGCTAGGCTGGCCGACGTTTGGAAATTAATATCGACAATAATTCGATGTTGAAAAAATATCGAATACACGATAATGATCTCATGATTATTCAAATAGTCGGCCGGAGCACGATATGGCACAAAATAACGTCGATTATGAAACCGCCTAATGGGTAATCGCAATGCACTGCAAGTGGGAGGGACCAAAATCCGCCATAGCTAGAATACTCTGGCAGCAAAGGGATTAAAAACAGGGAAGTAGGAGTAATATGACAACCTCCATGACTGATCAGTCTATCAAACTTGTAGTAGTGCGAGCAGTGGGCATTTAGTAATTTTGTCAACAAAATCTGTCAACATGACTGCCCTAACACAAAATGCCATTGTCTGAAAACAAGTTCGACACCCGCCACAAATCTCACAGATCTAGTACAAGAGGTCTCAACGAAAGCAACACATTATTTTGACCTACAATTTTGAATAACAGCCCTAAGAGTGCACTGTCATGTTCGCCTACAACGATTTATCTTGTTCATTCCACAAATCTGTTTTCATACCGCGGCGATAAGTCGTGTTTCGACGATGGTTTGTTTCCATGATAATCGAATGATCGTTTAGATCGCAAATTTCGCCAACTTATATCTGTACCAATTGACTTTAGTGACAGCTTTGTGTGTCTGTTGAGTTGAATGAGAGGAGCGCCGAGCAAGCTGACTCTGACAGATCTCGCACAAAAATGAAGATTTTGAAAATCACGCTCATGATTACAAACAGTGCTATTTTGTTTCCGAATTGTTTTCATCTTATTTATATTTCTGTTTGTCAGAATTTATCTGGAATATCCAATTATTAGAACTTTTCCAACAAACAGAAACATTTCTCAAATAGCAATATTAAACATAATGAACAGCATATTATAGCAGGTATCCAAATTACTCTTTATGATACGACTGAGGCACTTTGAGTTTTTTTTCCTACAGAAACCGCCAGCAGAAAATGTTGTTAATGTGATTAGACGCCCCAGCCTCATTAGGATGGCCTTATATGACTGTTACCATGGCAACGGCCAGTCTACCAACACGTTCGGGAAATACAACCCAATGTGTTGTTGCCAAATTTATTACATTGCTAAAAAAAAAAACTAGAAATTTGTGTGTCCATAGGACCGGATCCCCCGCTTACAGGCGATCAGTAAGCACTGTTCTATTGAGTAATCATTGTGGACGAGCAATCTGCATACTGTGACCTTTGATCTTTGCCTGCCAGACTCCCCGAATTACGCACTCCGGACCTGTATTTTAGTGATGATTCTACTACACAAGGGCACCAAAAATTTATTAAATACCGTAAATATTTTTTCAAGTTACCCGTGTTGTGCGGAAACCAATTGCATATATAATGAGGGCTTGTAGTGACCTTTGACCTTTTGACTGGCCAGACTCCGAATTCGCACATCTGACCTGTGTATGTTTAGTATGGATCTACCTAGCACTATAAAATTTTTTAAAAATCCGTCAAATATTTTCAAGTTATTGCGCGCAGAGAACCTCAATTCGCATATATAATGTAAGGCTGTGACCTTTGACATTTGAGCATGCGGACTCCAATTCGAAATGACTTGACTGTATTTTTTAGTATGATTATCCTAACACACATCCACAAAAAGAAATTTAAAATGCCACAATATTAGTGAAGGTTATTGGGTGCGCAAAGATAGATTCGAGATATGATAGCATTGAGCGTTGACTTTGACCTTCTGAACGCTGCGGCCCTCCGATCGAACGAAGCTGTATTTTAGTATGATACCCGTACACACAAAAATTTGTTGAAAATCCGTCAAATATTTTCAAGAGTTATTGTACGAATCCGATTCGCATATATAAGCACTGTGACCTTTGACCTTTGACCCTGAGACTCCGAATTCGAGGACTTGGAGCGTGATTGTTAAGTATATCTACCTGACAGCACCGGAAAGCATTTTTTTTAAATCCGTCAAATTATTTTTCAAGTTATTCGTGGCGGGACACAATTAGGGGACGGAACAGGAAGGCGGAACAGACGGACGGACCGGACGGACCGGACGACTGGACCGCAACCCTTGAATGCCCCCTCGTCACGACTTGTCGGCGGGGGCATAACAAAAAAAATTGTGCTGCAACAGTGTTCCTAGATTTATTGCCATAAGATAATGCCATTACCATGGGCAATCAGGTTCATGACATCATCTCAAATGGTCAGTGCCACATCTCACCCCCAAGACCAATGTGTGTGCCAAATATCGAGCATTGCTTGGAAAGATGTGGAAGTATCTCGACTGCGGCAATATTTTCCAGGATAAAGTTTAAGAAGTTGCCTAGTACTGTTTACCGGCGGGGGGACTGAGGCATGCCCGTTTCCAACAAATTCAATATGGTGTCTTGCAGCATCTTTCACCAAGACCAATGTGGAAGTGTGCCAAACGGTTGTCTGGGCATTGCTGGAAGAAAGAATGCAAGGGTATGGGATTAACTGTGGAAATCAGTTGGCTGAAGCGTCGGGAACATAATTTCCACTTTTAAGTTTTTTACATGTGGGTAAATCTTTTTTCTTCCAATAAAAGAAAAGCAACTAATTATCAATAATAACATGATTAACACACATCAAACACACACAGGAATCAGAGGCTATGTTCCCTTTCAGGAACGGGCATGAACAATGACGATTATTTATATTAATATTTTACTTACATATAGCAAACAAGAATATTCAATGATGCATTCAAAATCCGATAACGGCATTTCAGAGATAAGGAATGGCCAGCAAGGTTAATTTATACTTTCTAATATGATAAGTGTTGAGAGGTAGTTTGTAAGTAATGGAGATACTATTTGAAGTCTAATTAGAGTTTTGGTATTACAAACTTAAGAATGTAATTCATATCATTTGTTTAGGATAAATGTTTAGCAAAAACAAACAAACAACAACAAACATGATTTATTAGGCCTCTCCCTCCACACAACTTCACTTAATTGTAAATAATTATGCTACGCATTGGCGTATCTATTCTGCACCCCACAGTCCGCCATCGCCATCATGCTTAAATCGTGTCTGTGTATAAATACAAAAAATGAGGCACTAATATGAATTTTACTAAGTTAGAAGTATGAAATCAATGAGGTTTGACATTTTTGCAGACTTTGGCATATTCTTCTGTTAAACTTCAAATTAATTTTTTAACAAATACCTTTGGGGCAAATTTTCCATCTGTTGGTAGTGCGGTGTTAGATAACTTGACGACGGCAAAGTCAGCTGCCGAGTTTGTGCAATCTTGTGACATCATTGACTTCTATCTCTTCTCTTCCAATGAATTGCCGCTGGGCCCTCTCATGTATCATCCGCTACTTCCGGGATCAAGGTCCTCCTCTTTGACCAGTGTTCTGGAGTTTGCACTTTCCCGATTTACCGCTGTGACTGAGAGGGCTGATTTTGTTTTCTTGCTGTGAGGGGAGACTACATGGCTGGACTGATAGCAGGTTCAGAGAGGGACTAAACAGGGCAATATTAGTTTCTGCATGAGAGGATATAGCCAAACAAATAGGAATGAGAAAGGTATTTCTAAAAAGAGATACAATCAAAATGCATGATGTGGAGGCAGGGGCCCGTCGGAAGGTTAAAATTTAAAAGTGGAACAGATAGAACTGGGGAAATTGAGGGTGAAGACACTCTCAACCGGGGTTTGTAGAGAGTATAGTAACCCATAGGCGGGTATACATGGACTAATAGCCATTGAAGCTCGTCCACACTATTTTCAAATTTCAATAATTCTATTGGAATTAATGATTTCATGTGATATAAGCCCAAGTTTACGTTTTTGTTTCTTTTTGTCCATTGAAACTGTATGCCCAAAGGTCATATCACAGTCATAACATGATTCTGAATGTCTTTATTTTTTTTAAAAATGATGTCATGAAAAAGCTTGGGGGGGGGCGGAGGAAGGACACTGAGATATTTCGAGACTATAATTCTTACAGTTTATAGCAACCAAAGGATTAATAAGGTGTTTAAGTTATCGTGAAGTTATACGCTCATTAGAAAGAGCAGAGTCGCTCTTTTTGATTGGAGGTATTGCGACTCTGCCCTTTCTGATGAAGGTATAACTCATATACTTAACAGCTCATTAAACCTTTGGATACTATAATGCTAAAATATATCAATAATCTCGGGGTCCGACTTGTTTATCACATAAATTCTGATGTTAAAAAAAACAAAAAGACCTTCAGAAGCCTATGTGTATTATTGGTGTCATAAGACCTTTGGGCATAAGCTTTTCAAAGAGAAAGAAAAGATATGCGCGCCAAAACTAAAGCTTGGGCTTTAATTATGCATAATTAACATAACTAAAAAGACAGGTAGTACATATTTAAAATTTCTCATGGGAAAGACATAAGAATTAAACCAATATTATCAAAATTGGTCAAGGTACATTTTGACCTGATATCAAAAAGTGCATCGACCTTTGATATTTTGGGCTCTAGCACTCCTCATTTGAGATCTGACCTGCATAAGAAAGTATACAGTTTGGAATCCTAGTGAGTAGATGAGTAATTTGATTATGCGCATATGACACAATTTAGCCACTGTTAATTTTGACCCATATGTGAACTTAAATTGAGCCCTCCCAAAATGCTTGGAAGCGTCAAAGCCCCGCCCAAGTAAAACATGCTTCGAAAATCTCATCAGCGGCAACCTGGCCCAAAACATTTTCAAACCTTTGTTTCTAGACAGCTTTTTTTTTTAGTTTTTTTTTTTTTTTTTTTTGTTTTGGGAGTTTTTATTTTTTTTTGGTATTTTTTTTTTTTGAGTTCACGCGAGACCTACGAGGCTATGAGTCCGTACTACTAGATAAATGCGACATCCCCTCAACATGCAACAAGTTCAGTCATCTAATTTAATGGTTAGTGACTGATTGGGACACTTGAAAATGCCTCAAGACCATAGAATGAGTTGAAATATATATCCAAACTATACACTAGAGGAGGCAGGCATGCGTTAAGAATAATTTTTGTATTGAGCAAAACTGCTAATCAAAGAAGTTTATTGTTAGCATTTGCCAATTTTTGTATAGCAGTTTCGGTAGCGTTTGAAGTAGGGGTTGCCTGAAGATTAGGGTAAGTTTTGCGTGGGTAATTTTACTCTTTGTTTAAAAGTTTGTTAGTTGTCATAGAACAAATGTTTTATAAAAGTATATAGTTTCGATTTCAAACGCGGTAAGGTACAAAATTTGTTGAGTGAAAATTGGACATTAAAGTTTGCCAATTTTAATGGTTAATCTGAAACGATACCCAACGATAGTGGACACAAATTCGTATTCAGTTCATGTTTGCCTTGGCATCAGCTTAATAGTTGAAGGCGAGTATGCACTGCGTAGTATGCGAAATATTACGTGTATTTGTCAATGCAGTGGCTTCCGGCGAGCGATCCGTCATACGCGCTACGTTTACGCGCACGTAATGACGTTATCTGCACATGGCGCAGAGCGAATTGCTAGTTCGCGGTGTGGGTGCAACTGAGGCTTGCATGCGATTATGCAGCGCTGAGATCTGCCCGCTTAGCTGAAGGCGGTCAGTGCGTGACGTGACCGGTGAGGCAGGCAAACAACAGCTTGATCGCATGCCACTATTCAGGAATTTGATTTGGCCTCGGAAATTTGTGCCCACAGCATTAATGCATGTATGCGCTTAATAAGGTCAAATTCATATTTCGGGTTACAGATTTACCTACAATTGTCCTTGTAGGTAATGATTTTATTCGTTGCGGTACGTAACTGTACGGGTTAGATTACGCAAATTGCTGGGGGGGAGGCCCCACCGCCAACGGAAGGCGGGGGGCGAGGGGGGAGCGGGGGGGGGAGGGGGGGGAGGGGGGACGAGGAGGGAGGAAAGGGGGGAGGGAGAGTTGGAGAAGGCAAGCCTGACTGCAGCTGCAGGCATGCAGTTACCATGTTTTGATTTTCCCTTGGCGCATGTCACTACGCAGTAACGGGACTTGCGGTATGCGAGTGTTGAGTGGGCTTGTTGGCGGCGGTTATTCAAAGGGTGAAATGCGATCATTGAACTTTTTATGGACAACAATGTTACTCTATGATCTGTTTTCTACGCAAAAGATTTTCAGGCATCTGTAATTTGGTATGCCAATTCATTTCCACTACTAACCATATTTTGGTTGACCACTTGTTCGCAGATTTGCGATCCACACAATTATATGTGTCCAGCTGGGTCTGAAATTGGAGCGCTTTGGCGATGCCGATCCGGGCTAATGCGAGCCCTGAGCAGGAGTGGATCTCCCACGCTGGGAGGATTTGTACTGTAGAGTTGTTTATTAGGAGAATCAAGGAACTAAAATACATACGGAGATACTTAGTATCTTTTATACCGGGGACAGTAAAAAGAAGCCCCATAGAAGCCACACAGCAGGTTTCCATGCTAGAGTGATATTCGCAGGTTTATTTTAAGAATAAGTCAACGTTTGACTCAAGAATTCACACAGATCCTTCATAGTATTTATTGATTCTAGAGTAGTTCAGCCAATTTGAGGACTACACCCAATCATCGGCATCTAATGTACCTTTAAGCACTAACCCGGACATAAATATTACATGTAGTAAGCTCTCTCCTTTCACAGCATCGTCACACCATCACTTCAGCCATTCACCCACTCTGGCAGGTACCTCCAATCATTCTTACAGGGTCATCAAGGAGTTATCCTGTCTCGTCTTTGTAACACATCCAAAATTACGCTGCTACAATGTTTCTCACTCCTTTCAGCCACTACACTCCGTCTGCTTTCGGAAGAATGCTCAATTAGCTGCAAAGGAAGGTTGGACTTCCGATAGACGAGATGCCATCTATGGACTGCATCTAACCCTGTCGCGTTTATAGCCCTGTGGCATCATCACCTGTTCTAGACTGAACTTTCATTATCAACCTTGTTAGTACACTAAAATCAAGTATACTTGGACACCATATTTCGCTCGCTCAATCGCCCAATGTCATAACATCCACCATCATACTAATCTCACAATTGCATCACCACACTTCTGCCTGGCCATCATTTTCCTCCCCTTGAAGGCATTGCTCCTTTCCTTCGCTCCGTTTCTTCTTCTCCTTCCAGGGGGGGGGGATAATTCCGTCGACATCAATTCCTCATCCACGAGGCTGATTGGTAAATAACTGTAAATGATTATGTTGTGGTTTTTTTTTCTTGGGCCGCCCTGTGTATATATATGCATATATATATAACATGTACAGATTAAATAGGAGGACGTATAAAGTAAAAAAAAATTGAGATAAGGTGAACTTCGAGAATAATCACACAGTGGACATTTTCAGGTTGATTTCCACAAGCGCTTTCAGATTTATTTCCACGTGAAGAAATAAACTGAAAGTGCTTGTGGAAATCAACCTGAAAATGTCTACTGTGTGATTATTCTCAAAGTGAACCTTATCTCAATTATATATATATATATTTTTCATTGAAAACTCAGTAAGGGCGAAAAGTCATTGGTAATAAAGTGTCATTCGGGGGAAATTCACAATGGGGGTAATATGCATTTCGCTTTTACGTTTTGAACTCAAATTTATGTGCTTTCCCGCCACAATTACAATCTGCAGCTTCACTGTAACAATGCCAAGTTGAGCATGCGCCAATACGAGGACTCTACCAATTTTTTTTTTACTGCATGTGTAACTTTTGTACGCTTGTTAAATTTTAGGGTTCATGTCGTCTTTGAGGGGAAATTAGCAAAAATTTACAGTATATATCCTTTTCATGTAAAAGGTGTATTGTTTAAACAAGGTTAAGGTAAAAAAAATGAGGTTTCAAAAGATTGTGTCCTTTATTGTCTTGCCTGAATGAATTTTGGCAGAGACCTAGTAATCACTTTTCCTGTTAGTCTGTTGGTCTGTTACGAAAATGTTAAAGTTTTTGTTTAACTTGCTCTCATTTTTTTTATTTATGCATCAGTTGTGTTCACACTTCGTACAAATGATCCTTGGGTAATACCACATGTGTGTTGATAAGGTTGATGCGGTCAAAGGTCATGTAGGTGTCAAAAGGTCAAGTGATATGATTTACGAAAATGTTAAAGTTTTTGGTTAATTTCTTTTTCTTTTTTTATCATCAAATTCATCAAACTTGGAAGAAATGATCGTTGGGTATTGTCACATATATGATACCTACAAAGGTTACATCAAAGGTCATCTAGAGGTCAAAAGGTCATATTGCATGTTTTATTGATCATGAAATCAGGCGAGACTCATGGGTCACGAAGCACTTTGTTATAGATGTCTAGAAGATTTTTTTTTTAAATTATTTATGTCATTTTCAGTTGCTCAAAGACATACAATTTTTTATAAAATTGAGTTTTTAATATAAACCCAGAATGTGATAAACAGGTTTTTAGCTATTTTCCTGTTTTGAAAGACTTTTGAACCATTTCCCCTAATGTTTATAATGTTCATTAATTGACCTATTCTTTCTTGGAACTACTATAAATGGTACATGTCATGGAAACAGTCTACTCCATTAACTTGGTGCTCTCATATGTTAAAAAAACCCGGGCATTTTTACAGAATTTTAATCTGCTGTCCAAGCAAATGAGGAATGAAGATTTGATTCATGGTTATGTATTAAAACGGACTTGTAGAAGGCAATTATGCTAATTGGATATTGTCATCATTTCTTCATGATACATTACCAGACCTGTAGCACCCGTACCCGTACCCATGACGTGGACCCACTCTACAAGTCTGCCTATTAAATCCCCACAGTACTATGAAATTAGCACCAAAGATATCTTGATATTTTGGTCAGGAAACTGAAAAAAAAAAAATTGTTTAAAACATGTCAAATACGGAATCACCCCAACATTTTGGATTGGGAGTCACACTTATGACAAGCATAACTGAAATAATTTGTACTTTTAAATTAACAAATGAACCAATATGTCTGGGGGATCATGTCCCCCTCCCCTCGGTGCCCCCCCCCCCAACACACAGTTTTTTGAGACTTTAAAAATCCTAGGTCTTTTAAGGGTTACAGGCAATTTCAACTGGAAAGGGCCTTACTGTTAAAAGCATTGTATAACAATGTTTCCAGTTTAAAAACTCTGAGCTACATAATTCCCCATGCTACTAGAGTCTTTGATACGGTCTAAAAACGAAGCCTTGAAAAAATTGCAGTGTAAAACAATCATTAAGTCCTTTAAAAAAGTGAAAATCATTGAGAGACCATTCCAGCTTTTCTCCATAGACTGCTGTGTTGCAGAATTTCCTATCGGCTTATATAAAATTGATGTGCCAATTTGTATCTGCACATATTGTACTAGTGACAGCATAACTGTCCAAACTTTTGTGTTCTAGGGTGTTTATTTGTCCATTCAAACACTGTCAGATATGTCAGATAGCAAAGTTCAACAATTTTTTAAACGGGTCTTCCACAGTGTTATATAGTGTCTTTAAGTGTTATGTTTTACAAAGGGCTAATACAGTTGTAATTTCATCTCAATGTTCAAATTACAGCTCATTTTAGCTCACTATTGATGAACCATTTTAACGATAGGCACAATTCTTATCACAAGCTGCACATTACCAAGGTAGAGAATTTAGTTATTTAGTTATACAAAGAATTGGATGACATTTCTAACAATAACCAGTTTTCAAAGCACACAAAAATTAGTTAAAAGAGATTAAATAATCAGTGCAATTCAAATCAAAGCTCTTTTCCGAGATGTACATTCCAGCTTTGCAACCTATTTACAATAATCTAGCATATATAGGAAATATTTCATGTTTCCTGGTTGAAGTGATTGTTTGGGAAATATTTTACTTAAAGGGGAATGAAACCCAGACATCTACCTGCATTCAGATTCAGAAAATAGATAACAATAAGAGAAAGAAAATGGTGAAAGTTTGAACAAATTTGACTGAACCGTTCAAGAGTTATAAATGTTCAAAGTTTACATAATCCTTATGTATGATGTATTCTTAAATTGACAACACTACCACTTTTTGAGATGAAAGTGAGGAGAACTCTCCATTGGTTTTGTACACAAATTTTCACAAATTTACGTTTTTCTGAAATGTTAGTTGTGAAGGTAATCAAATTCTTCAAGAAAACATGTACAAATCATTTTTGCTGGGACATACTTCTACAACAAGCAAGAGGCAATCAGATATTTCATAAAAAAATAAGAATAAGTGACAATTTGTGTACAAAGCCAATGCGGAGTTCTCCACACTTTCATCTCAAAAAGTGGTAGAGTTGCCAATTTAAAAATCCTCCATAACAATGATTAAATAAACTTTGAACATTCATAACTCTTGAACAGTTCGACCAAATTTACTCAAACTTTCACTGTAGTATTTCTTATATTGTTCTGTATTCTCTGAGTACAGGAAGATGTCTGGGTTTCATTCTGCTTTAAAGGATTAAATGCTATTGCATACTTTATTATGGTATAATGAGTGTAGATATCTGTTTAAAATCAACCCGTTGAAGACTTGTCCCGTGATATCTGAGGCTGGACTCTAATGGAAATTATTTTTTGTACAAAAATCAAATCTTGTTCAACAGGTGAAATGTTGATGGTGCCAAATGACTTGTTCTATAGAGTCATGAACTTAGAAATTGATGCTTATTGATTTATTGACTTTGTAGTGTTGGCTCATTGAGCGTCATTTATGTTCTTCAATGGTAGAAATTAGCTGATTGTGTAAATTTGAGTCCCCCCTCCCCCATCACCACCATCGTACTTGGCATTGTATGACACAAAGTAAACAAATGTTATGCCTCACAGGCTACGAGAGACGGGCTTTTTATTGATATCTACGGGATAGTTAAGAATTATCACTGAAAGATTATATTTTTGTTCAATATTCATCAAACATTATGTAGAAAAATGGAGTAAGACGAACAGTTATTACTATAATACAGGGACAATAGCTCCAAACACAGAATATCACATGCAAAATAACATATTTTGTTGGAATAGTTCTAAGGAAGTTAACTATTTAATTCTAATTCTTGCCAATAAATCATGCCAAAGTTTATTCTAAGTGAATGTGACATCATAATCAAATGTTAAATAAATAGGAGGTTTAGAAACGGATGTATTTATGTATGTGGTAATGTCTCAGATTTGTGAGTGCAAAATCACTCACCTTGGACTACTGGTCTATCCATCTATCAATCCTTAAAAAATATTTCTCTAACAATAAATTCAAAACAAGGTAAAGTTTGAAAATGTGCGTAGATACAAGTGAGTACTCTGCCACAACTGTCATTAGATTTTGGACGCAATGACAGCAATGAACTGATTAGATTTTAGAGTTGAAAGGTCAAAGGTTGCAAGACCCCATACTTGTTGTCTTTAACGTGACCAAAAGAATGGGTTATCGGATTTTGATGAGTCTGTATTATAAGGCACCAATGAAATGATGAGATTTTGTAGGTGAAAGGTCACAAGGCTTCCTACATGCCTATAACTAAAGGGGTTTGTTGTATATCAAGACACGAGGGCTATACAAACTTGACTTGGTTTCGTTACCAAGGTAATTTACAAATTTAAGATCAAATAGGGCACATGCATGCATGAGGCTTTTCAATCAAATTGGGTGGGAGTGCCGACTTGTATATCAAGACACGAGGGCTATAAAAAACTTGACTTGGTTTCGTTATCAGGGTAATTTACAAATTTAAGATCAAATAGGGCACATGCATGCAAAAGGCTTTTCAATCAAATTGGGTGGGAGTGCCGACTGTGGAGGCATACCCATCGACTGTGCGCAGTCAAACTGCTCTAGTGTTTTTTTTTACTACCTGTGGTTATTTTATTTGCATATTGAATAGTGAAGACCTAATTTATTTACAGGTGCAAGGTCAAAGGTCACAACAGGTAATACTACGTCGTGAGATATGTTGGGTTTCCTTATGCCTCCAATGTATTTGGGTTTGTCCATTAGTACATCCATTAACCCCATTTTCTCAAGAATGAATCAATGCATTTTCATGCAGTATGTATCACCAAAGAGAGATGGACTGATTACATTTGGAGGTAAAAAGCCAAGGGTGAAAGTCCACATGTCGCTTTGTTTAAAAAGCTGTCAATACACTGTGTCATATATTTACTACAATATCTTAAAAGTAATCATGACGTGGCATAAGTATATATCAAATCGGACAGAAAGATACATTGCATCCTGGTGTCAAAAGGTCAAGGTTCAAAGGTCACAGGTGTCTTTCTATATTACACTGGCAACTCAGCTTGTTTAGTGCAATATCTTAAGAATAGATTAATAATGTATTATCAACGTTGCAATTCGGCTGAAATATGTATTGCCATAGCCAACTGGATGGATAACATTTTCTGTGGTTCAAAATGTCAGGGGTCAAAGATCACTTGTAGATGACTTGTAGGTAGAGATTTTGTGTAATTGTTACACAACAGCTTGATAAAAGTTCATGTGAAAGAATGAAATGAGTTAATATTAATACAATAAGGATATGGATGGGAACATATTTTATGCTGTGTATTGTACCTTCTAAGAAAAGAAAATATTACATTTCATATTATGATTTGAAATGAAGATGTAGGTTAGCCCACGTACAGTTTCTGTTGCACAGTAAACATAGCTCCGTGGAAGCCCAAACTGTAAATTATTCTTTTTAGTGCTCTATATTTGATAAAATTAATGTGGAATGAATGCAAGAGCTGTGAAGGATAAGCAGGACAAATGTAACAGCATTGGTAGTAACCACAAATTACACCAGGTTTGTTTAGTAGTTCCAGGACTACTGCCCTGGAGGTCAACTCACCTGGGAGGACTCCCACCTAACAAGTCCCCTGCAGGACAACTCCCCCAGAGGATTGTTCCCGTAGAACTCACCTGAGGGCAACTCCCCAGGAGGAGGGAGATGTCCTCTGCAGAGTTGTCCAAGAGGGGAGCTGTCCTCCATGGGAGATGTCCCCCGGGGAAGCTGTCCTCCGGGGGAGATGTCCCCCGGGGAAGCTGTCCTCCGGGGGAGATGTCCCCCGGGGAAGCTGTCCTCCGGGGCAGATGTCCTCCGGGGAAGCTGTCCTCTGGGGGAGATGTCCCCCGGGGAAGCTGTCCTCCGGGGCAGATGTCCCCCGGGGAAGCTGTCCTCTGGGGGAGATGTCCCCCGGGGAAGCTGTCCTCCGGGGGAGATGTCCTCCAGGGGAGATGTCCTCCGGGGGAGATGTCCCCCGGGGAAGCTGTCCTCCAGGGGAGATGTCCCCCGGGGGAGATGACCCCTGGGGAAGCTGTCCCCCGGGGGAGATGTCCCCTGAGGAAGCTGTCCTCCGGGGGAGATGTCCCCTGGGGAAGCTGTCTTCCGGGGGAGATGTCCTCCGGGGTAGTTGTCCTGATATGTTGTTTATCGCATATAAGTAGAAAATCTGGAATTGACCCAGATCATACCTAACACATTTCCACCGTATTTTTGTCTAAAATCTGGCCAATAAATTATCTTCTGTAGTTAAAATAAGTGAAAGTAGATTTAAAGACCTTTTTTTGATTTGCACATCCAACCTTCTTGCTCAGATTTGATCCAGCTAAAAGTGTGTGTGTGTGTTTGTGTGTGTGTTGTGTGTGTGTGTGTGTGTGTGTGTGTGTGTGTGTGTGTGTGTGTGTACACGTGTGTGTGAGTGTGTGTGCACGCACACATACAGCGTGTCCCAGAAAAATTGTCCATCTCATAGACCACAGAATGATTACCAAAATCAAGTCTTATACTCAATCTAATTTATATATTTAGAAAGCCCATTTTATTGTGTAATTCCTGTGAAAATTTCAAAGATCTCGCTTCATTGATTTTGAATACACAGGCTCTTATGTAGCAGCAGCACTTTTCATCCCATTCCAAGTTTGATAAAAAGACCATGTACCATATTCCATGCTTCACTTTATCTCAACGACTGTTCATTCACTTTTTAAGATGAAAACTGATCAAAGTTCTGTTCCACTGGTCGTGTTGCTTTCATAGAGTGTGTTACACTTATGGTTTATCCTTATGTCCAGCTTGTAAACTTTTATTGTTCTCCGGCACGTCCTTCCACCTGATTTACATTCAGGTTGATGTATTGATGTAGACTGCAAACTTGGAATGGACTGAAAAGCACTGCTGTTACATAATAGACTGTGTATTCAAAACCAATGAAATTTTCACAAAGGAAATAAAATGGGATTTCTAAATCTGAATTCTAGATAAAGAATGATACTTGATTTTGGATTTAATTTGGCAGTCTTTCAGGGGGGCATTTTTGGGGGGACACGTTTTATCTTTATATCATCTTTATTCGCCAAATACAAATTTAACATATACAGTATATGGCACTTCTATAAAAAAAGTTGTACACGTAATACAAATTACAGACACAAATACACAATTCGTCGCATGCCCTGTAGAAGGACCGTAGCACACACTCCCGGCAGAGGGGCCCCAACAAAAAAATTTCTCCATCCCGAAAAGCACCGCTCCATTCAAATCAAACCCCTCGCGAAAAAAAAAATCCAACAACCCTCAAATTCAAAGGCAAAAAAGTGTCAAGGCCCCTCCACCGGGAATACATGCCAGGGCCCCCCGCCGGCCATGCGACGAAATGAGACATACAAAGAAAGAAAAAAAAAACACTCAGAAGAACAATAAACAAATAATTACATATAAGGAGAGAAGATGGAATAAATTGAAACTAAGAAATACAAAGGAATTCTATCAACTGTCCCACTTCTTCCCTAGTTCACGTGTTACACTCACTTTCCTGATCTCTGATCGCTATAAGCTCCTTTAAGATATTCACATCTATTTCTCGACTGGTAACTGGGACATCACAGTTCTTACTATTACAACTTTCACTAAGAAAATATTGCACCTCATTTAAATTTTCGCAAAATGTAGAAAATGGGTTCCTTTTCGCATTTTTTACAACCATTCTCATGAATCCAGTACCAGTCTTCACGATTGTGTTATTAAACTTTTGAAATCTATATCTTAAAGCATTCTTTATAACCTTAGAAACAAGACAATGCATTCAATTTCACTAGCGAAGAAAAACTATTACAATACTCGAATCAGAAAACTGAAAGTGGACAATCCAGCTGGCTGGTACCATCAAATCAAAATACTTCAGGAGGTAGGCAAGATCAATCTCCAGTTGACATCCCTGAGATAGATGCAGACAGTGGCGCCGGAACGTTTGGAATATACAATGGGTTGGTGGGGCAGAGTATTGTTTACCAACAATGGTTGCCCCTCCAAGTCTATTGTCAATCTGAACGTTCCGGCGCGCCTGGATGCAGATGACCCTCACAATTTCAAAGAGGTGGTCGATAGAATCAACAAATCACTATTGCAAAGGATCTCCCAAAACCTGACAGAAAGAACTCACCTGCTTACCTACCATCCCTGAACTATCCATACGTTGAACCAATGGAAGTCTATAAACAAATAAAAAAGTTACAAACGCAGAAAGCGAGCATATCCGACGACTTACCTGTGCGAATTCTTCACGAGTTTGCCTACAAACTGTGCTAGCCTTTAGCGGACATCCTTAATACATCTTTCAACTTATCATTGATTCCGACGCAATGGAAATGTGGTGAAATCGTCCCCATCAAGTGAACACACCAACTACAGTGCACTCTCGTTATAACGAAGTCCTTGGGACCCATGAAATTGTTTCTTTATAATGAAATTTCTTTATATCAGGGTTGCAAAAACAATAGAATACAAAGGAAATCCAAGATACGGGACCAGAGATTTTACTTCTTTATGATGAAATTTTGTTATATCAGTGTTCTTTATAACGAGAGTGCACTGTATATGTGTTATACCGTGGATCATTATAGTTTCCTTGTGAACAGAAGACAGCGTGTCAAATACAAAGGAGAAATGTCAAACTGGGAAGCAGTTCATGCCGGAGTTCCACAAGGAACAAAGTTAGGTAAAAATCTGTTTTTGATAATGATCAACGATGCTTACAACGACAACCTATTTCTGCACTACAGCGTGTCCCCCCAAAAATGTCCCTCTGAGAGACTGCTAAATTTATTCCAAAAATTGAGTATAATTCTGAACTTAATGTTCAGATGTAGAAAGCCCATTTGATTGTCTAACTTCTGTGAAAATGTCATTGGTCTCGCTTCATTGGTTTTGAATACATAGTCCATTATGTAAGAGCAGTGCTTTTCAGTCCATTCCAAGTTTGCAGTACTACATCAATGCATCAACCTGAATGGAAATCAGGTGGAAGAATGTGTAGGGGAACAATAAAGGTTTACAAGCTGGATATTGAAGGGCAAATTATAAATGGGGCACACCCTGTGAAAGCAAATATGACTAGAGGAACTGAATTTTGATTAGTTTTCATTTTAGAAAGTGAATGAACTTGACTTCACTCACTAAATAACGACAATAACACAGTCATTGATATAAAAGTGAAGTATGGAATAATGCATGCAGTGTGCATTTCTTTTTAGCAAACTTGGAATGGGCGGGAAAGCACTGCTGTTGCATAAGAGCGTGTGTATTCAAAACCAATGAAGCGAGACCTTTGAAATTTTCACAGAAACTACAATATTAAATGGACTTTCTAAATGTGTAAACTTAATCCAGTATAAAACATGATTTTGGTAATTATTCTGTTGTCTACGAGAGGGACATTTTTTCTGGGACATGCTGTATAAGTATGGAGTAACACCAGGGTACTGGCGCTGCGAGTATCCTGGACGACAAGCTACAATTAATTTGAGACGCAGACAAAAGTATGTACAATACAAATGTCGCACTCAACGGTTTCAAAACAGTGCAATTCCTCACATCAGCATTTTAAAGACACTATATAACACTGTGGAAGCCCCATTTAAAATTATTGTCAAACTTTGCTATCTGACATATCTGATAGTGTTTGGATGGGCAAATAAACACTCCAGAATACAAAAGTTTAGACAGTTATGCGGTCACCAGTAAAATATGTACAGACAAAGCTCGGCACATGAATTTAATATCAGCTGATAGGAAATTCTGCCACACAGCATTCTATGGGGGAGAACAGGAATGGTCACTCAAAGATTTTCACTTTTTAAAAGCACTTAATGATCGTTTTGAACCACAATTTTTTCAGGGGTTCATTTTTAGACCTTATCAGAGACACTGGTAGCATGAGGAATCATGAAGCTTAGTTTTTTTATCTGGAAATACTGTTATACAATGCCTTTAAACAATATGGAAATCCACATTTCAAGCAATTTATGTGACATTTTCTTTTACCTTTTTAAGCGAAATATTGACTAAAATTACAATGCACACTTCTTAGGGTGTAAAATTTATTGTAGCTTGCCATTATCCAAATTCAGTGAGATTCGATTTCGGATTAAAGACAACCCCTTTATGACTGATTCATTACTACAATATTTACAACTTTTATTTTCCCCATGATGTGAGTTATCCCCTCGCCCGAAGAAGTCTGAGAGGGATATAGTAACCCCGCCGTCCATCCGTCCGAAACACTGATTTCCGTACAAAAACTTTAGTAATATGTTTGATGGATTTCCATGAGATTTGGTATGAAGGTACATCATATCAAAATACAGCCCAGTTTCGATTTCGGAGTGCGTTGCTGATAGGTCAAAGGTCATAGTTCATTAACTGCCCAAAAAGCTATTTAACTGGTTTCAATAGGATAACTTTAGTAATGTTTGACAGATTTTCATGAGATTAAATTTGAAGGTACATGATATCAAAATACAGCCCAAGTTCCTTTTCAGAGTGTGTAGCTCAAAGGTCAAAGGTCATAGCTCATTAAATGTGAAAATAGTTGTACAACTGGTATAACTGAAAATACACGTTCATACTTAATTGGAGCTGGAATTTAGCACCCGCCCGCCAATGGCGGTTAGGGTGATTGTGGAGTCCGGTGGTTAAGAATAGAAAGTTACCTGACCGGCTGGCAGGTAAAAGTTTTGTAGATGATGAGTCTATGTCAGTGTATATAAATTCCTGGTCCTTCCCTTCATCTCATCGTGACATAAGCTAACTTATCTAGGACTACTCTCCCGGAGGACAACTCCCACTGGGACGACTCCTACCTGATAACTCCCCCGGAGGACAACTCCCCCAGAGGACCAGCCAAAAAAAGTCTGATTTCACCGTCGGGGGGGGGGGGGAGTTGTCGTCCTGGGGTAGTTGTCCTGTGGAGTGGTTGTTGGGGGGGGGTCGTACTTGGAGGGAGTTGCTTCCAGGGGAGTCGTCCCCGGGGGAGCCATCATCCAGGGGAGTTGAGATTTGGTATGAAGGTAAATGATACCAAAATACAGTTTTAGTTTGATATCGGGTATTGTGTATGTAGTTCAAAAGTCGAAAATTCATTCTAATGAAATGTCAAATGAAGATTTATGATATCAAATTACAGCCTAAGTTCGAATAGTTTAGTAAGTCACGGCTCATTACGTGAAAAAAGCTCACTCCATATTCCATTCAATAACTTTAGTAATGTTAGACAGAGCTTGGTCTTAGCGTATACAGTATGTATCAAAAAAAGTAGACACTTGAAAAAAAAATTATTACAACAAAATTTTATGATCTTGAGATGTTTTTGATATAAATAAACTCCTCAAAAAAAGTTTGGAAATCTGAGTTTGATCGATTATATATCCCGTTTCGTAGTAATAATCAATGCAAGCTTGGTATCATCGGAAAGATTATTTAATCTTCTTTAAAATGATACCCTATTTGTCACGATTATGCAACCAAGGAAAGGGCGGTGTCTTAAAATATGGTGCAAAGTGTAAATTGAAAAGCTGCAAAATGACCAATGTTCGGTAAAACACCAAATTTTTGTTGTTGTTGATAAGTGAGTTTTTCAGTGTCTCTATGGTTGTTATGCACTCTTATGTGAACATTGACATGGATTGAAAGAAACACCTGCACAAGTAAGCAAACAACAACAACAAAAAGTGAAACAACCAAATAAACAACATGTATGGGCATTTAAAAACTGGATATAAGGCATTTAATCTCACAGACATTTAGTCGCACCACATTAACACAACAAAGTGATAAAAAAGTGTCAGTGGCTTGATATACATGGATTTTCATGTTTATCTTCCCATGGATCTTTGATTTCATCAATGTTCATTGATTTTAATAACATGATCAGAGTTCAGTATCGGGTGGAAGACCCACGTACCTGCACCACCACCTGGCACCTGCACTTCCACATGCTGTTGATGAGCTTTGTGATTCGTTGCTGTGGGTTGGTATTCCACTCGTCAATCAGTAATTGACGCAAACCTGCCAATGTCGTTGCATTTGTGACTCTCTTCGGTACAGCCCGGTCAAGTTGATCCCACAAATGTTCCAATAGGGTTGAGGTTTGGGCTGCATGCTGGCTAGTCCAATTCTTGTGATACCCTTTCTCTGAGAAAATCCATGCAAATCAAGCTCCTGACACTTTTTTATCACTTTGTGGTGTTAATGTGGTGAAATGTCCGTGAGACTTAATGTCTTATTTCCAGATTTTAATGCCCATACATGTTTTTTTTCACTTTTTGTTGTTGTTGCTTGCTTATTCTTGCAGGTGTTTCTTTCAATCCATGTCATTCTTCACATTAGAGCGTATAACAACCAAAGAGACATGGGAAAACTCACTAATCAACACAACAAGACATTGCGTGACTAACCGAACTTTGTTCATTTTTCCAGGCGCTTTTCACATCTTACATTTTGCACCATTTTAAAGATACTGCCTTCTCCCTGATGGCATAATCATAACAAACTAGGGTATTATTTTAAAGAAAATAAACAATCTTTCAGATGAATACCGAAGCTTGCATCGATTTATTTTACGCACGGAGAATATATAGCGATCCAAACTCAGATTTCCAAACTTTTTTTTGAGAGTTATTTTACGTTTGGACCGAACTATCTGATAGACCTGTTGGCATTGAAATATTTCAAGCGCATGAGTTGAGGCAAATCTCGCTTTGCGTAATATCAGCAAAATGCGATTTGCGCACAACATGTATGTCTTATCAATTCAATGTTAAACGCCTTGCAGATGGTGCTGCAGAAGCTCTCTCTCTCATGCATATAAGGCGAAGTTTTGGACCCTGTGTCGGGAAGGGTTCACAAATGATTGTAGAATTAGTCCAGACATACATAAAGCATTGAAAAACACCGACGTATTTCTGGTCGGTAAAAGGTAAAACATCTCTTGCATTTTACGTCGCACCGTCGTGGACGCGCACGCGCACGACGTAGGCGATCCATGTTGCGCCTTGACCTCAACTCTTAACGCCTGCCAAATTTATAGTTTGTTTATTCGAACAGGATAGGCTTGAGATATTGCAAATATAGGTTGTCTAACTTTCGGCTTATTACGTCATAAATGACGTCACAGATGCTCTATCGCAATGACCAGTTTACCATGCCGAGATATTGACATGGGACATAACTATGCTAAGTTACAAGACTATTGCCGTCATCGTTGTCGAGATATCGTGTACACAACAATTGACCAGAAAGAAACACGAATAAAGAAGAAAAAAAATCTGACGAAATCTATGGTGATCCACGGTTAAGCGTATCACCAAGAGCCGCGTATATTTTAAACTTAGTTCAAAATCATTGTCCCTCGAAAAGTATGGGGGGGGGGTGATTACGCAGGCCATTCCTCCCTCGGCCAAAGTAGGGAATATATCCCGCATCCGCCCAAGATTCACACCAGTGTCCATTGCAAACGTATTTTAAGACACCACCCCGTTACGAGCAGAAGACAGTTATTTTGGGGATCAGAAATACGGATGTACTAAGGGAATAAAGGTGACACGATAATGAATACATTCATAATGATAATATCAACTATAACTATAATGATGACAATAATCATCATCATCATCATCATCATCATCATCATCATCATCATCATCATCATCATCTTCATCATCATCATAATAATATATTAAAGGTATTGGCTAACATTTACCACAGTTAAAAAAATCTGAGCCGCATGATTCCCCATGCTACCAGTGTCTTTGATGAGGTCTAAAAATGAAGCCCTGAAAAAATTGTATTTCAAAATGATTATTTAGTGCTTTAAAAAAAGTGAAAATCGTAAGTTGACCAGATTCACTTGCCCATTTCCTCACATAGACTTACTGTGTGTACACCTAGGTTAATAAAACTCGCCCCGAGTTTTATTGTTTATTGATGACATAACTTTCCATTGGCAGTGTAACTTTCCAAACTTTTGTATTCTAGGGTGTTTATTTGTCCATTTGAACACTACTATGTAACTCAGATATCAAAGTTTGAATTTTTTTTAAATTGAAGCTCCACAATGTTAGCCTATCACTTTAAAGCCACTGGCTAACATTTACCACAGGTAAAAAAAGAATGTGAGCTACATAATCCTCCATGCTTCAAGTGTCTTTGACAAGGTGTAAAAATGAAGCCTTGAAAAAAATTGTATTTCAAAATGATTTAGTGCTTTAAAAATGTGAAAATCTACAAGCATTCAAATTGACCGGACTCACATGCCCGTTTCCTCCCATATACTGTGTGCAGATCTAGGCTATTTATTCATCCACCGGAGTAGAAATTGTTTATTCATGCATGCTTTTCCACTGGCAGCATAACATTCCAAACTTTTGTATTCTAGGGTATTTATTTTTTCCATTTGAACACTACTTTGTAGCTCAGATATAAAAGTTTGACAATTTTTTAAATTGATGCTCCACAATGTTAGCTTATCAATTTATTAATAATACTGATTGAAACTAATATTTTTCTGTGAAACCTGGGGGAGGGGGTGATTGTACATGTCACCCCCCCCCCGACACACACACACACACCTTGAGAGCTGGGGGATGCATACCCCCATCCCCCCCCCGGCTGTTTACGCCCCTGCATGGCATACCCACCAACTTCAAAAAAGAAATGGTAATGGTCGTTATTTCAAAGGTTCGTAATTCTAAACACATAATATCATGTAACCTGAGGGCTCCTTAATCTGAAAATGAAATATCGCACGGCAATTCGAATTGTGTTGAACCTTAAAAATAATGATCCATCACCACAAAACACTCCAAAACAAACATGGAACCGCAAAATTCACGTGCCTCCGATGATAATGACTGTAGTGATGCTGGGTAGATCGAATACCCAATTATATTTACCCACTAAAAGAAACTAACTACAATTCTACTGTACACACAAACTTCTCAAAGAAACCAGACATAATCGTAAATTGAATACAATAAATGTAAGTTTTGTCTTTTATTAATTTGCATTCAACAGAAAAAAGGATGAATTTCAATGCATGAATTATACTGTATTTGTGTAGTAGAAAAATTCATATTTAAGTATACTGAGTACTAACATTGACATGCTATGACATTCCTTGTTTAAATGTTATTAGCATAGTACAGCCCTTCTAGCTGGAAAGTCAACATGTAAAAATCATTACTGAATACATTACAAGTCATGTTACAGCAGAAAGGGCTAACTTTATGAATACACGGTGCTGTAATGTACATGACGTCCGAGGCAGTGATTCCGATACAAATCTTTACACAAGAAATAGAAAATGGTTCATTTCTTCTCAATATATACACTACGAGTTACACTCGTATTTACACAGTACATCTAACTGAATTTTTCAGTAATGCAAACTCTAATGGACTTTTTTTTTTTTACTAATTATATGGAGGCTTATTCCAGAAAAGAGGGTAACACTAGTAATTGTCTTTCCGTACCCAATAAAATAAGCAAACTATGACAGTTTCGTCATGTCCAGATGTCCAGATCTTCTTCAAATCTTAATCAAACGGGTCGTTTATTAACCAACCATATTTGCTCAATTCTATTAACTTCTTTGTATTTTTACACACTTGAAAAATCATACCTACGACATACGCCCTGTCCCACGTTGGCCAAAGTAGCTTTTTAAAGGTGAAATCATGATATTGTTTTCAATGCATGGCTGCTTAGTCATTTCAATTTACAATCGTACGACGTACTTGATTTAATCCAAGAGTAAATAAGGTAGGATCCAATATAAGAGTACACGGAGTCCATTTAATAATTGAAAATTTCAATATTACTTCAGCTTGTTGCAGTGACTGCTATTTTTTTAACATGTTTAAAATCATTATTAACAATTAGATTTACCGCAACAATTACATAAATTTGAATACCAAAATAAATTTGGACCCCTAGCTCTGTAAAACAGCAGTGTCATATAAGCACCGCTGAGTAGGGCTATCCATCCGTATGGTTTTATCTGTTATCTTTTTATAATTGTTGTTCATACATGTATGTTTTTTATACGGAAAATAAATACAATACAAAAAAAATGTCCCCACTCTTAGATGAGTCCGAGTATACACGTCAGAATACAGTTGATATCAATACAGTTCAAGTACTGAATTCATGCATTCACTAAGTTTCATAATCATAAATCTTACCCTTAGTTGCAATGACAAGCACGGCAATTGTTCAATTTTGAGGTATAACCGTTAACTATATTAGAGGGCATAAATTCGCCATAACTAATGGACTATAGTATTTTGTTTCAAACAAAAGTTATGACCGTGACTGGGATTTGGAGAAAAAATAACAACAATTTTGGAACAGGGCGGATTTAGGAGAAAAAAAATTTTTCTTCACTACCCCCACAAACCGCCCCCCCCCACCCCCCCGCTGAGCGGTTTTCGCGACTGGCGTGACCGGGAATTTTGGACCTGGGTTTGGAGAAATGTTTTTCGTCACTACCCCCCCCCCTCCCAGCGAGTTTTCGGCGGCTGGCGTGACCGGAAAAAAACTTGACCTGGGATTTGGTGCCCCCCCCCCCCACAAAATTTCAAGGCCCCCCAGTGCCCCGTGCTGAAAAAATTCGTGCTACGTCACTGACTTCAAGACATGAGACACTTGTGCTATCTTATGATTTTTTAAGGATGATGCCATTGTAAAACGCCAAGAAGTCGTTGGCGGGCACTTCAATTTTTGTCGGCCAAAACGAAATGAAAAAAAAATCGAGCCAAATTTGGTGGTTTAGGCGTAATGCCAAACTGGCCGACTGGCAACCCTGACTTGGTGTTCTAGTCGTTTAAATAAGTCTTTGATCAGATGTGTCTTTTGGTAATTCTTAAAATTGTCACCAGTCTCAAACTTTTGAGTTGTTTTGGGAAGTTTATTCCATAGACGAGATGCTGAAGTAAATGTTCGAGCCTATCTTCCCACGTTTGATTTGATTTAGACAGGAGACTGGATGAACGTGGCCAAAACGCGACGGTTTACGGATCGTAATGATCAGAGGTATGCACAATTGGGAAGAGAATTTCAATATCTATATATATCAATATAATTTAACCTAATGTTTGCAATATTTCTGTTAGAATGAAAACAGGGGCTTAATATTTCGGTTTTAATTTAGCAGTAACATCTCTGCAGAATAAATGAAGCGATTGCGTTAAATTTCCTTCAGAATTCCTTAATTAATTGTTGTAACTATTTCCTGGAATTCCTGCTTTCTAGAACAGAATACGTAAACTTGTTTATGGCATTATGACTTTATGTGTTCTGGTCTACTATTTCTATCGTGCATCTATAAAGATAAGGTTCATAATATGCGATTAAGATTCATAAACATTCGTGTTCACACGATACTGGTCCGAAGAAGAATTGAAGAGTCTGATCGCAAAATGGGTTAATTCCATTTTCCACCAAAATTGAGTTAACATCAACAAATTTACCACCTACCAACCTAGCGATAGTATGAAATTTGAAGCCAAATTCAACAAGAAATATCTCGGGTAGTACTTTTATTCTTCCATAAGTGCGTGTACAAACTCCGTCAAACAAATGCATTTTTCTTCACAGTAAGTAAAGTGAAGTTGACCCGTTTAGCGATAAAACTGTTAATTTGGTCGGATTCTAATCCGTAATTGTGACGCGAACAAACATGCGTTACACACTCAAGATGACCTCTATAATGCATAAGCGTGCCTTTCAACGGGTAAAGAACATAAAGTCAAATGAAGTGCACAATAATGGTAGCTTAATTGGAATGTTTTTAACCCGTTGAAGTGTGAGATATTTCAGGCGTGGGTCTGTATGGAAAGTGTTTGTTATCTCAAAATCAAACCGTCTCCAACGCGTTCAATAACCAGGTTTGGGCAAAATGATTTTCAATATTATCAGAATTACATAATGAAAGACATCGCTGGCGTAGATCAGCAATTATTCATTTTCATTTGTGAGGGGAAATATATAAACTCTTTCCCCAGAACAAATGAATATAATCCATATTTACCACAGTGAAATATGTTGCGAATTGTGATAGTCACATTGGCTATGCACTTGACTTAAAATGTATTAAATCATAGGCAAATACAATGAAAATTACCCTTTCATCTAATGGATGTCAGATACAGAACAGTTATTACCTCTCAACGTGTCGTTGACGCCGCACAACAAATCGTACCGTTTGAATTTGTGCCATAAAACAATTAATTCTGAAAGCAATCGCATTATCGATCTTGTTATTACACTTTTACATATAAAAAGAACATCGCTCACTGAATAGATTTTTATCACAGTAATTTGTTAATGGGTAAAACAGGTACATTTTATATACAATTATAAATGTTTATTTATTCTTGACAAAATTCGTTAAAGCTTCAGAAATATTCACGACGTTAATATCAGAATTACCTTGTTGGAAAGTGTGTACTAGTATCTACAACTATTGTACACGTTTTACCCCATCGTGCACGTGCACATAATTGTAGCTGTACGAATGGACACTACCCTCCGATGGGTGTTCGATGTGCCACTGTCCATAAATGCTTGACACGTTAAGAGGTGTGTCTCAAAAAATTGTGCAAGTGAAAAGCGCCTTCTTTAGCAATTAGAAAATCCTCTTGTGACATGATACCCACATCAATGTCAAGGGCACATAAGTCTTAGCTTTCAAATGTCATTTGTTTTGTTCAATTTGCTTGTTTCAATCTCTAGATATGTTTAATTGACAACGAAAAGATTAAAAAATTATGCCATTGTGCTACTCTTACTACCGTCTATGATAGCATCAGGCTCTCTTTCCAAGTGAAAGTAACACATTGTTAACAACATATCTTGAGATTAAAACAAGCATACAGGGGCGCAAATCCAGGGGGGACATGGGACATGTCCCCCCCCCCCACGATTTTGAAGGTGGGGGACACAATATCAAATGTTCCCCCCCCCCCCCACGATTTGGAGAAAAAAAATTCGGTCCCAAAACTTTTCGTCACTCCCCCGCTGAGCGAGTTTTCGGCGGCTGTGTGACCGTGAAAACTTTTGGACCTTGGATTTGAAGAAAATTTTTCGTCACTACGAACCCGGGTTTTGACTTTGGCCGCGGATGAACAAATGATGTCCCCCCCCCCCCAATCTAAAAATGGATTTGCGCCACTGCAAGCATACATACAAAATCTGAAAGCTGAGTTTTGCCCTTGATGGTGATGTACGCATCATGCCTCAGCAATATTTCCAATTGCGACAGAGGGTGCTTTTTACTTGCACCATTTTTGAGATGCGCTGTATATATGCCACTCGTTAAACAGGGATGTAAGAGTCCAGATTAAAATCTGAAAGCAAATTTTAAGTCTTACTTTTTTTCACAAAACTCTCTTATCAGACTTTATATGCAGTTTAAATGCACTGAGTATAGGACATCGTTCCAGGCATTTCTAAATATTTCAAACTCACAGACACCTGACAACCTTGTTTAAAAGTGGCTTATCCCAAATTAAATAATTGAAAATTAGTCAGTGGCCGTTCTATTAGCCAGATAATGAAGGCGTTTGGGGGGGGGGCAAGAGCGTAGGCTGGTTTGGGCATGGGGAGGTGCACATCTTGGGGAGGTGGAACGGGGAGGTGCACATCTTAGGGAGGTGGAACTAAAGTTGAGAAAATCAGGCGTTGAAAGCAGAAAAGGTGATGCAAATTTTTTTTTTGCTGTTAGGGTGGAACTCCTATGGCCCTATGGGGGGTGCACCCCCAGCCTACGCCCTTGGGGGGGGAAGGTGCTGGGCCCAACCCCTTGGAGAGTCGTAAGTTTCCTTGGAAAGTACTTTTTTCTCTGATTTTCAGCCTGTTTTTTATCTTAATTATTTTTCTTTCTCTTCCCCCTTGTTCTACTGCGGTAAAGGGGGCATCCCCCTGCACCATTCAACCTATCCCTGTTATCTGTACCCAATCTATAGCTATTAAGATCAGGTCAAACGTAGAATGTATAGTTACCATAATTCACACTTGATTTGAATCAAAATGATTCACTTCAACAAGGCGGGGTCATCCGAGTCCAAAGAGAAGTAAACGCAGCTTTCAGGCACAAACCATGTCTCAGCCTTGTTTTCATGCCTCTTAAAGTGACACAATAGTTGACTTCCAACCTTATCAAACTGACCAGCCAAGAAGCAGTAATAGGCGAACAGCTAGCTGATCAAACTAACAGGCACTTTTTGCCACATAAAGCATAAATATCATTCACAGTACACTAATAAAGTCATAATTCTGTAAAGTGGTGTATAAATTTGGTCACATTAATTCCTTTGTAGAATCGTTGTTAGTGTAATGTGTCCACTTTATCTTTGATCGATGAACTTCTCCCGACTTGAGAGACATATTTTAAGGCGCAAAGCTCCTGTCGTCTTTTCGTATATAATAATATCTTTGTTTATAACGTCAGTAATAGCAAAAAATGTCATCCAGGTTGGTGTCCCTCACAGTTGTGTTAAGGAGTAATTCTTCGGTTTCCCTTCGTCGTGAATGAAGGCAGGATTTGGGTACGAAAAGAAGTGTTCGTTAGGCTGGAAAGCCGGCCGATAGCTCCAAGGGCGGGGGTGGCACGGGAGGCGGTGAGATGGATAACTGGTGAGGAAGTGACACCGGCCGACGGTGATGTTGCGAGAACACAGGCTGCAAACATTGCAGGATTTCCTTTCGCATGCCAAGCATAATGTCTTGTTTCATGTTCTCCAGATCGGCTTTAGTAATCTGTTCATCCAGTACACTCTCAAGACGTACATGTACACCACCAATATCGCTGGCACCGCCGCTAACCCCACCACCACCACCACCACCACCACCACCACCTGTTCCACTCCCTCCCGTGCCTTGACCACCGCCGTCCACTCGCCGGAAGGCGCTTTGCGGACTAACCAGAATGGACTTTTAGACGTTGGTACCCCCACCATCAGTGGGACTGGTTAGGGAGTCAATACTCGTCCTGCTCTCGTCCGGCGACTTCCCTTCAGCGGACCGGATTCGCTGGCAGCGCTGGTGGTTCGGACAATCCGAATGATATCGCGTCGGATACTCTGGATATTGGACTGGCCGCGAGCCTCCTCTCGTTTTCGGTCTTCTCGCAGCTCGTATCTAAACAGAGGGGTGGGATGGAGAAGAAAGACAACATTACATTCCATTATCTTTATAGCGATTGGCCAAAGATGGCTCACGTGACATAAAATAGCCTCACCCTCAAGTGAGCAACGCCAAAAGATGGATGCATGTATCTCAGGATCGTGAGGTCACGATTTCGTAGTATTTTCTTGTGTAACAAAATCATGACGTCACAAGTCCACGGCCGAGTGGAGTGTTATGCTCATTATTGCATATTGTGACATACAGTGCATTCGAAGGTTGATGTGTACACTGATTCGTTTGTGACAAAACCCAGAATTGTAAAGAATTATCTGATACCAATAATTACAGAAGATCATATTAATTCATGGGTAAGCCTAGATAACATCGGGAGACAGATTAACATGGAGAGGTATGGTTGGTAACCTTCGTCTCGAAGAGGGCACAAGTTGATGATGAAGCCATTTTAATGGAATACCTCAATGTTTTTGGAATATTTTGCCATTTGGATATATAAAAACGATTTAGACTTTTGACCTCACAAAGATAAAGCTATGGTCATTATTACAAAATTTGGCTCGCTTGGCGGTCGGGTGGCAAGTTTACAACCAATTTCGCCCGGGCACCGAGCTAGCGGCAGCCGCCCAGGTACCGTTAGTTTCAGGGCATTGGTCGGTCGCTGGTGAAGTTTGAGCTCGCAGTTAAAATTCTGGCGGCGCCTGCTTACCCGTCACCCAAAGTACGCCCGATGACCAGGCGGTCGCCGCCCGAGCACCGCACGGGCATCGACCTTATCCAGCGTACGCCGTCAAACGATTTGCATTAAAACTCGAAGCCGCTAAATCAAAGGCTGCCAAGCTGTCGCCACCCCGTTGCCGACTGTATGTTTATGGGCTCCCAACGTGGGGCGGCGCCGGAGTAAAATCTCAGGGAGAGGGAAAACTAATGGCGGGATGTCCAATAAACTTAAATTTCATGAATTACACTGCGAAAACCTCTTGATTTACTCTATTTTGACAATGGGCAGCCGCCCCCTCTCTATCTGCCCCCACCAAACAGAAGGCTTAGGTTCTTACAATCATTTTATAGAATTGTATAGCATTTATAATTGTATAGGTTTAGACACTGACGATCATTACACTGCGAATGTCATACAAGGATAAAGTATTTCCTATAATTTCAGAAATGTAACCGGGGAACAATTAGTATTTGCACTGAGTCCGTCAAGTTTATTCAAATAGGCCTACCAATGTTTTCCAAAAGATTTGCCATACACCGATAAGATTCAGATTTTTTTTCCTCCTTAACAGAACTTGTTTGCAAACATCATTTTATGCAATGCTAGATGTATTTAACTTTGAATCAAATAAAAATTCACCGAAAATACACTCTTTCAGAAATGTTGAAACTTTTTTAAGATTCATAGGAAATGACCAGTCTGTATGTTTTCAAAAATGTTTCCAATTGAGGTTCGTAAAATGTGATGTGATTTTATAAAAAGCCTATCATTTCATTTTGACTGGTTGATCATCAAATATTATTTTACATCTAATTCAAACATGTCCAAAAAAATATACTAGTACCTTCAGTGCAACCCAAATCTTCAACTTGAACTTGACATTAAAAACGCGGACGAGCCAAGTTCTACTTCGTGGAATTTCGAGCATAACAGGACAACTATCCCGGAGGACAACTCACCTACCTAACAACTCCTTCACACTACGTCTCCCCTGGTGGACAACTCCCACGGAGGACAGCTACCCAGAGGACATCTCCCCAGGAGGACGGTTCCCCTGGAGGACAAGTCTCCCATAGGACAAGTCTCCCACAGGTCAACTCCCCCGAAGTCAAATCAGACTTTTTAGACTGGAAACATGTTTAAACCCCATCGGGAGTGCTGTCCTTAGGGGGAGTTGTCCTCGGGGCAGTAGTCCTCTGGAGGAGTTGTCCTCTGGGGGAGCTGTCCTTTGGGGGAGTTGTCCCATGGGGATTTGTCCTATGGGGAAGCTTTCCTCGGGGAGTTGTCCTCTGAGGGACTTGTCCTCTGGGGAGCCGTTCTCCAAGGGAGTTGTCCCCATTGGGAGCTGTGCTCTGGGGAGGTTGTCCTTCCGTGGAGTTGTCAGGTGGGAGTAGTCCTCCGGGGGAGTAGTCCTAGACCTAATTTCGAGATTACCTCAAACTTGAGATGTCTTGTTTGATCTCGTTCAAATCATCTTCGTTGACCCCGTCGGCTTTTCGCGAGGCATTGCACATGTGGATATATCGATTTACGAGTCTCTTCATCACATCTTGGTATCGGTTGTCAGGCGTCGAATTCGGAGTGATGTTACCATCCACGTTCTGAAAGAAAATAACATTTAGATAAATTTCCATTGCAGAAACGAGAGTATTTGAAGGCCCACTTTCGAGACTTATTAAAACCATTATTATTAATATTGTTATTATTATTGTTATTATTATTATTATTATTATTATTATTATTGTTATTATTATTATTATTATTATTATTATTATCATTATTATTATTATTACCATTATTGTTGTTTTTGTTGTTGTTCTTGTTCTTGTTGTTGTAAGATCGAAAGATGAGACATAAACGTACATGTTAAGGAAAACGAGTCCTCTTGACTAAAATAATAAAATAACAACACATTTTCCCTGGAATACCAAGCAGCATTGGTTGTGGAATTCAATATTGCAATGCCATTGCATCATTACATAATTCATGAACGTATTTCAAGACGAGTTCTTTTCAATTGTGTTAGAAGTAATTAATGTACCTTCAACAAATCAGAAAGTAGGACTTAAAATTAGTAACAAGATGTGACGTTGGTATTTGGTTAAATAGAGGGAATCACAAATGCATTTACGTGCTTAACAAAACCGCAGTTATGTGTCATTTACACTACAGAAGGTGATTCACAAACACGGATTCTGATTTGGGATTTAGTCAACTTAAGTGCTTAAATTGAAATTATTCTATCTTATATTGTATACTACAAAATCATAATTAAAAAAAATATGTATCTTTTGAATAATTTTTCATGGAGTTACTGTTTTAATTTTTTGTTTATTCACTAACCATTCGCAATTCAGGATTACTGTGTGAGTCATGCTGCATTAGTTTAATACATATTAAAATGATAAAACAAAAGAGCACATTCAAATTCTTTTTTTTTTAACAATAATGATAATTTTTAACTTGTTTTAATATCTTTTAAGGAAGTCAACACCTCTGCAAATTAATGACTAAGCAATTAAGAATTAGCCGAAGATGACTAACGGCAATTAAAACATCAGCGTCTTTGTACGAATATATAGTCCTTAACCTTGTAGAATGAACCACAACCTTCAACACTATCTAATCTTCACCCCTCTAATTCACCCCCTCCATTTTTAACTTTTCCCCAAAACACTGGATTAGTCGAGTCCCTCTCCGACTAGAGTTGCAACTCTGCACAAGCTACATAACGCAAATTGTTGATACATACTGGGTTTAAATTAATGGTTCCTGCACATTCAAACATCGTGAAAAGCGTGAGATCATCTACGGTTTTAAGGAGGGCTTGCACTACACAGTTACTTCCCGGATAAAAATAGTTCTTCGATTTTTTTTTTTAGCCCATATCAAATTAAAATGTTACGGAGGCTCAGAGAGCATTAACCTTGTCTGTGAAATAAGTAGGCCTATACGCACAATTTATACGGTCTCATTTCTGATCAAAATGATATATTTCGTTTTCTCATTTTGAGATTTACGGATACAGTAATGTCTGTGTATGGACCTGCATGTACGTGGGTATTGTTCTTGCATTATAAAGAGTTGGGATTAACGACTGATCGTACAGTTATTTCATACACTCTTAACCATTGACCGTAAATGGTGTTGTATCTCTTAAAAATACCGGGGCCTGGTATGATATTGTTCCAAATTTATGGATACTGCTTTACCAGAAGCATATCTGCATGCATAACCGGCTGTTTACACAAACTGTGTTGCATTGTGGTTCATGATATATTTAGGTCACATAATTTTAATGCCCCAGGGAAGGCATGCGTGATAGTCAGTTGTTGGATTCCGTAAATAAAAACGTTCTGCAAATACGTTGGTAAAGCATCCATAAATAGACCATTTCTCAAGTATATTTAGATAATAGGAAAAATTGCTTCTTGTTTGATACCCGTGAAAGGGCAATTTTATTCACCTATGTTGCTATTCGGTGTAAAGTTTCAGGTTGATCATGTTATCGCACAAACAAGAATTCCGAAAGTCATGGTGGATATGTGTGGCGAACATTTATGTGAAATGTATTATTCTTTCATTGATCCAGAGTGGGATTTTTTCACATTTTGTGATTTAGTCTCTCAGACTTAATATGTTTGCAGAAATTCAGACGTCTTCAGAGTGTGTAAAAATGGTAACTATTCCAATGTCATTTATTATAGAGATCTAGAAGTACATAGAGAGCAACTTTTTCTCTTATCAATGATACCTAATTACTCGCATCACTGGTATCACGCATGACTGAGTACGTTGCTCTTGAGGAGAACAATGTCAAATCTCAATTTTTCCAAGTTTTGGCATAACTTGCATAAAATGTTAGATTACCCCTCATCTTTAAAACATATGAACCCATTCATCGGTGTATTCAGTCTTTTTTTCAATGACAAAACTTGCAAGAAGTGTGACATTGTTCTCTTCAAGAACAATGTATACTCGGCCGTGCCAGTAATGCAAGTGTACATCACATGTATCATTGAAGAAAGAAAAGGTTGTTCTTTTTAGATATTATACACATAAATATATAAATCTACTATGAAAAAGTTGGGAATATTATACATGTACTCCATCTAATCGTGGATTACGCTTTTGTATACACACTGTGTATAATAAGTTTGGAGATCTCTTCAAGAACAATGTATACTTGGCCGTGCCAGTAATGCAAGTGTACAACAGATGTATCATTGAAGAGAGAAGAGGTTGCTCTTATGCTCTTTTTAGATATTATACATATAAATATATAAATCTACAATGAAAAAGTTGGGAATATTATACTCCCTCTAATCGTGGATTACGCTTTTGTATACGCACGTACTGTATATAAAATAAGTTTGGAGATCTTATATTAAGAGACAACTCAGCATTTATACCATCTCCCACACACCTGTAATACATGTACCTTCTCTTCTTCTGCTTTAATATATCATGCTTCCTAGCTTTTCGCTCATTAGCCAAACATATATTTATGCGAGATCATTATAATACCTCATGATCGTGACCCAATTATACACCACAGTCTGTTCGTACACTATAGTGTGTGTATATTATATATTACCTCATGAACTCGGCACAAAGCTATGTAGTACAATCTGCACAGAAAATTATTCCAACAGCTGTAGCCTGTAGGTTATATCCCTCAGTCAGTCCCCCGACAGCAACCCGTGTTGATTGTGTCACAATACCCCCCTTGATGTATCATAGCCCCCAGACGGACGGTTTAACTCTCTAAAGTCTAAACCCAGACTATGTACATGATGTAGGGCCTACAATCATAGTCTAGACCTAAAACAAGGAACAAAACTTACCCCTAAACTTCACGTCGAACAAGCTACAATTACAGAGAACTTTCGACGGCTCACACGGATTTCTTTAGTCATTATACGTAGCTACTTCCAGAGTGTACACACTTTCGTACATTAAAGACAGTGAACTATAACCCGTTTTAAAACATTCGTTTCCGGAAGCAACAAGTCGGTAAACCTGTAGGCTGCCATTTTGTTCGTAAACACATCGACACGTGAGGACGAGGACAGCCTTTCTTAGTTAGGGACAACTAGTTATTGTGATTGGCATTCACGACACGTAATTGTCACGCAGCGATGTGTGACGCAAGTGAAAGGTGGTTGCAAACAGAGTCAAGCTGGGCCTTACCACGGAGGAATAAGCAGATTAGGAACAGTATACTGTCATGTATGTGTTTGCTCATGCAGCTCTATGATGTGCTGGTAGCGCGCATGTACTAGGTGTTAAAAATAATATTTGTTAATTTTGAAAATTAATAACACAAAAACTGTACAACAGATCATACTGGCATTGAGTATAGTTACAGCATAATAGTGAACATTTTTGTTTTACGGTGGTTTGAAGACGATATCAATAATCAGTTTTATGTAATTCATGCTTTTTTAAACAGTTAGGGTTCAGATTTTGCTCAATATCCAACCCCTGTACGAAATTGAAACTGTACAGAAATCGAATGGTGTGTGTGAGGGTGTGTGCCTAGTCCCCACACAATAGCATTAGACAATGGCTATGGAGAGTGAATAAAGTCTAGCAGGCTACTTACTAATGAATATTAATAAATCATTTATCTAGCCTGGCTGTAGTGAGAGATTGGCATGCCAATGTTTCTACCGTGCGCTGTTCACCGCCATTGTCTATTGCTATTGTGTGGGGACTAAACACACACTCTCACACACACCATTTGATTTCTGTACAGTTTCAATTTTGTACAGGGGCTTGGATATTGAGCAAAATCTGAACCCTAACTTTTTAAACAAGCATGAATTACATTAAACTGATTATTGATATTTTATTCAAAGCAGCTATTCCTGCCATCATTAAGGCAGTGAAAGAGGCGTGTGTGGAGTCAGTGAGGGAGATGATCAACCCACATCTTCTCCGCACACAATTCCAAATTGATGACCTTGACCAGAGATCAAGGATGGACTCCCTACGAGTTAGTGGGCTGCCTGAGCAGGAGGGAGAGCACACAGAATCAGAGAAGGAGATTACAGACAAGATATGCAAGTTAGCAGGTGAAGTTGGGGTAGGTTTGAAGCCCGAGGATGTCGCATCTTGCCACCGTTTTGGGAAGAAGCCCGGACCAACAGCAAAGCCCCGCCAATGCATGGTGCGTTTCATCGCCCGAAGGAAGCGAGACGAGCTATACAATGCCAGGTTTCAACTGAAGGGGAAGGCTCAATACAAGGGGGTTTTCATCAATGAAGACCTGACCCCTCTTCGTTATGCGGTCATGATGGCAGCGAAGAATGCACCAGG
>JZLH01S0183930.1:32926-57545 GCA_001188425.1 Eucidaris tribuloides | reverse complement strand
ATGAACACTTCTATGTAGTTCAGATATCAAAATTTGACAATTTTTGAAAATGAAGCTCCACAATGTTAGCCTATCACTTTAAGTAACTGGGGTGCATACTATGACCTAGAAATTATGCTGCTTCATCAATCAGTGAAATACCAGTAATTAGTGCTTGTGATGTGATGTAATGGCAATCTAGTAACAAAAAAATGGATAGATTCATATCTGCATTCCATTCCCTTTTAGAGATTTTCAAGTCAATATTTGATCACCTCTCTGCAAAAATTATAGTGACTGGGGTGCAATCTACGACCTAGAAATTTGACTATTACATCACACCAAGCATCACTGAAATTATGGTTGATGGCAGTCTAGTCTACTCAAAAAAAAAATAGATAGATGCCCTTTTAAAGGTCTACAAAGTCAATATTTGATCATCCCGCTACGGAAACTGTTTGTAATGCATGGGATGCACCCTCTCCTATGACACAAAATTTTCCTCTCGTTACGTCACATCATGGAGCATCATTAAATTTATCAACAAATTAACACAAATGGGCAGTGACCATGTGAAGGTGGTCTTGTAGGACACTAATTACGTTTAATGATGTAATGGTCAGTATCTTGACCTTTGGATGACTGCAGGAGAAGGCTAACTAACGACCTCCCGTATTCCCAAGGGCAGCACACATGCTATCTGATACAAGCCGCGGAATATACACTGGTGGTTACACATTGACGCTTTACTTTTCCCCGCTCCTTTCCCGTTTTGTTTTCCAGACTGCCAACCTGTCAATCATACATTTTTAATCCGCACTCCGTTTCTTTTTCTCGTCAGCCCGGGGCTACTGAAATCAAACCACCGTCAGGGGAGGTCTCAGCTGCGTCACACACGTGCGCCGTGGTACCACGATCATCACGGAGCAGGCACGCCGTGAGGTCGCTTCACTTCATCATGCCCTGCCCGCGTGACCACATGGAGATACGTCTCGAAAAACGGGCCGGCATTCCTCCGTAGCTCGTTTTCTAGAAAATACGTTGGTAACTCCATCGCAGCTGAGATCACGGGGTTACTAGGTGCAAAGGTATGATTTGGCAAACAAGCTCACGTGAATGACAGATTCTTTATTGCTAATGGTCTTCATTTCATAAGCATTTCTATTTTTTTTTTGGCAAGGTTTAAAAGTTCACTTTTTTGAGTAGTTGATCATTTTGCAATTTCTAATTCTCTTTGCTGAAAATGTCCGGATTAGATAGTTTGGAAATTTGTGCATCTCATGTCCAGTTCAATATAGGCTCCTAATTCAATTGAAATGACAACATAATGCAGTAAAATGACTGCATAAAAATTGTCTTATATTCAAACAACTGGGCAAAGATACAGACCAAAATACATGCATTATAATTTCTGTGAAGTCTGCATAATTTTCTTTTGAAACAAGAATACCAAAAATATTCACAGAGAACTCAAAAAAGCTGAATTTGCACTTGTTGGTCTAAAATTAGTTAAAGGCATTGTATAACAATGTTTTCACTTTAAAAAATCTGAGCTACATGATTCTCCATGCTACTAGTGTCTTTGATAGGGTCTAAAAATAAAGCCTTGAAAAAATTGCAGTGTAAAACAATCATTAAGTGCTTTAAAAAAGTGAAAATCATTGAGAGACCATTCCAGCTTTTCTCCATAGACAGCTGTGTTGCAGAATTTCCTATCGGCTGATATAAAATTAATGTGCCAATTTGTGTCTGCACATATTGTACTAGTGACAGCATAACTGTCCAAACCTTTGTGTTCTAGGGTGTTTATTTGTCCATTCAAACACTGTCAGATATGTCAGATAGCAAAGTTCGACAATTTTTAAAACGGGTCTTCCACAGTGTCATATAGTGTCTTTAAACTGAGGCAAAAGTGATGATATTCAGGTTTTTGTATGATTATGTCTACTGTTAAGAAGAAAATTAACTAGGCCACAACAAGCAATGAGTGTAACATTCACATATCAAAAATATGTATGTAGACAGCTTTTGGGGGTGTATTCTTTTGACTGCATAAATGTAAAACATACATTAATATGTACGTATGTAGGTGCTGCACAAATCATTTGATTCTTAATTTCCCAAATCACACACAACCAAGAATAAAGTATCCAGTATTCTTACATAAAAGCCTGGTAGATAACTGAGATTCTTTCATGTCTTTTTAACCACTTAGAACTTCAAGTGGAATTTCAGGCTCAAAGCAAGTTGGATCACAATAATCACAGAATCAACAGTGAAATCTTGAAAATGTGCAAAATTTATATTAATGAGTTGACTAGGTTTAATTTTATAATTTTTTGAATTATTTGTATGATGTCTGATTTTTTTTTTCAAACTTCCACTAATCCATGTGTTTGTCTCATTTTTTTTCTGCTTTGAATCAAAGCAACTTTCCATCATCCTAGAATTTCTCTCAAAGACTGTGACTTTAAAGGTATTGGCGTAACATTTTACCACAGTTAAAAAAATCTGAGCTGACATGATTCCCCATGCTACCATTGTCATTTGATAAAGGTCTAAAAAATGTAGCCCTGAAAAACTGTATTTCAGTGCTTTAAAAAAAGTGAAAATCGTAAGTTGATCGGATTCACCTGCCCAATACTGTGTGTACACCTAAGCTATTTAAACTCGCCCCGAGTTTTAATTGTTTATTCATGCATAACTTGCCATTGGCAGTGTAACTTTCCAAACTTGTTTATTCTAGGGTGTTTATTTGTCCATATGAACATTACTATGTACATGTAGCTCAGATATCAAAATTTGACAATTTTTTAAATTGAAGCTCCACAATGTTAGCCTATCACTTTAATGAGGTAACTAGGTTTAATTTTATAATTTTTTTAATTATGTGTATGATGTCCGATTTTTTTTTTCAAACTGCCACTAATCCATGTGTTTGTCTCATTTTTTTCTGCTTTGAATCAAAGCAACTTTCTATCATCCTAGAATTTCTCTCAAAGTCTTAAAGAGTGACTTTAACTTGAAGGAGAGCTTTTACAGTTGTTTGTCATCCATGACCATCCAGCCAATCAGGACCTGAAGGCAAATCACCGCCAAAGCCTGGACAGCTCCACAATCACATGAAAAATAAATGCCCCTCATCAATATTTGAAGTCCCGGGGACTCTCAAGTGTATGAAGTGTGTGCGGTCAAAAGAGGGAGAAAAGGGCAAAACTGCCCTACTTTGAATGTTGGAAATCAACTCTAGCAACTTGGTTAAGTGAGATTTCCAGACAAAAGTCGGTAAGAAAGAGCAACATCCTTATCTACAGGCAGGGAATCGCATTTGCATGCCTCCCCCCCCCCCCACCCCACAGGATTGCAAAACATGAAGGAATGTCTGTGACATCTAAAGATCGGTTATTACCTAGAATTTGAAAAATGTGCAGAAAAAAAAATATAATTATGTTGGTTGGTTCTATGCTGGGAATGTCATCTCTGCAAATCAAGGCCAAGTAAAAAAAAATATATGTTTCTCGTCCGAGTTTTTGAAAAAAATGAAAAAGAGGGGCTTTTTATTTTTTATTTTTCAAGATGGCTGCCATCTGAAATTTTTAGCATTTTCATGTACGTTCCAAATCAAACGAATCATCAAAATAATGAACATATTGTAGTAAGTGAACATATACATGTACAATGTTTTTATTAGCACAAATACTGTAAAAAAAAAGACAAAAAGGAAACAAAGGGCATGTACCAAACAAGCCATAGGCCTACTATCTACACTTCAAAAAGAAAGGGGGGATGACATGGGTCATAACACCCAGGATCCATGTAGTAGACCCTACTGAAAGGGGTAAAGAATTTGTCATCTGAGTTTGACATGCCATGCCATAGCATCTACTGGACAATACACTGACTAGAAAAAAAGTAAAACAAGGGGCAAAAAATGTCATCAGTCATCAGGTCATGTATACCAAGCCAGAGCTCCAGTCTATGGGCAACATACGCTTGACCAAGCACCTCGGTGACTTGACAGCCAATTCAATTACCCCAGGCAAGGCCATATAAACATCACTGTGTTGGTGTGGAAGAGTGTGTTTATGTCATCAGATATCCCAATGGAATTTTGGCATTTTAACTTCTTTTTTAACTTTTTTTCTAAGTTTGTTGAAAATAAAAATAAAAATAAATTCAAGCGGCCCCAAAATCTGAGGCGGGCGGGGACGAGAAATATGTCTTTTTTTTATTTGGCCCAAAGTCTAAAGGTCACTCTAATTCCATTAAAACTGAGTTTCAAGCTCCTATAATTTGCTTAAGGTTCTTTTAGATGGTATTTTCTTCCATTTACTGTACATGCAAAGAGATACCTTTAAACCATGAATGCTGAAGAGTACAATTTGAAACAGTAGGAAATTTCCTCCTTTAAGTCACATTTGACTGTGACTCATTGGGCAGCTAGTACGGATACTCACATCTGCAAGGTACATCAAATATAGTTTTAAAGACACTATATAACACTGTGGAAGACTTGTTTAAAAAAAAAGTTTAACTTTGCTATCTGACATATCTGACAGTGTTTGAATGGATAAATAAACACCTTAGAACACAAAAGTTTGGACAGTTATGCTGTCACTAGTACAATATGTGCAGATTCAAATTGGCACATAATTTTCTATCGGGCGATAGAAAATTCTGCAACACAGGAGTCTATGGGGGAAAGCTGCAATGGTCTCTCGATGATTTTTACTCTTTTAAAGCACTTAATGATCGTTTTAAACTGCAATTTTTTCAGGGCTTCATTTTTAGACCATGTCAGAGACACTGGTAGCATGGGGAATCATGCAGCTTAGATTTTTCAAACTGGAAACATTGTTATACAATGCCTTTAAAGAAAATATATATTTAGGCATGGGTCAGTCATCCACTAAATATCCTTACATTGGTAATTATATTTAGTAAAATCCTTGCAGTGCAAGTACAGGTTACCTTTTTTTGTGCCCTGATTCAAATGAAAATCTCTGAACACTTACAGACAGGGTTTCATATTCAAAGCAAGCAAAATTTGATTTGGGTCCACTTACTGTAACATGATCCTTACACATGGGTATGTTTTTATTTACTTTTATCCAACATCACACCCCAGAAGAAATAATTCAAGAACACCTCAGTCCTCCCCCCCCCCCACCTACACACACATACATGTACAGGCATATTTACACGTGCGCACACACACACATGTACATACACGTGCTCACAGACACACACACCTGCACAAACATGTGGCATGCACAGACATGTGCCCACACTTGCATAAAACACACACACACAATGAATGATAGCTCAAATTTTAAATTCAAATTATGTTTATGACTCGAGGCGAACCAATTTATCAGTCTGAAGTTTGAGGCCCCTTTGTACTGTAAGCTATGATACTCCACGGGTTAATGATTTATGTAGGACGGGGTACAGACATGATCTCCGTTTTAATTATTCAGCGACGTGTCTATTAAAACACTTAAGCTCTTCGGAGAGATACATCATCCCAGCATTCCGAGGTCATTTAATCAACCTAGAACAACATCTCGAAAATTCTGTGTGTTGCTAACAACCAACCAACTTAGTGAGTACAGCATATTTCTTAACCCTTTTATTAGCTCGGTCTTCCCTCCTTACTCCCCACCCCCACCCCACCACCAACCACCATCGCTAGGTCTATGACATTACACTTATTACAGATTAACACTAACCCTAACCCTAACCCTATTCTGAAATGGAAACCCAATGGTAACCCTAACCCTAACTCTTTGTCCTCTGAGATATTGTCGCCGAACCAACTGTCGCTGGAGCAAATGTCGGTGTTCCCCTCTCCCCCTCCCCCAAATCCCCACCACCGAACTAGCACCCTGGACTCAGAGCCATTTTGACCTCATTCTCAACAAGAAACAAAATGCATCAAAACGTGAAGCACTTTCAGTAGTTCTACCATGGTATCACAGGTTACACTCTGTGTGTACACAAAAGAGACGATTTTCTCAGTTTTGGTTGAATGAAAAATTGTTTTAAAATAAAATGTGAACGACAGCTGGGTCTACAACAGGGGCATCAATCCATAAGATAATATCAAGTGGGTCAAAGTATTAGGCCTACATAGCCCCTGCAATAGTTTCTCTACCCGCTTTGATGACAGGACCTCGATGATCTTGTTAGAAAAAAATATGAAAAATAACTTCAAATTTATAAATAAATAAACAAACAAATGAATAAATAAATAATCAAATAAATCAATTAATAAACAAATAAATAAATAAATAAATAAATAAACAAATAAATAAATAGATAAATAAATGAATAGATAAGGACTTGTTGCTCGTTAGCTCAAGTGCTCAAGTCATTCTTCCAATTCTGACTAGATCTGTACTAACTCCACAACAAGGCCATAATATTTGTACTGTATGCAGTAAGCACCCATAACCACAAACTTTCTTCATAAGAAACACAAAATGTTTATTCCCGTTCTAAGAATCAATCAATTGCATGTAAATATTAAAAGAATATATTACATATATCTTTAAAGACAAAAATCACTACTTGTATCATTTTCATAATTGCCTCTCACTACTGGGCAAGGCAAGAGGTGGGCGATTAATGCAGTTGCCTCTATACCCAGTTCCCACAAGGATCGAACCCTGATGGGATATAACATAAATGTAGAATTTGACATTTATCAACTTTCAGTAAATTGCTTCCCACGGGAGCCCTAATTCTGCCGAAATCGAAGCGATCTGGCGGGAGGACAAAATCACAATAAAGCAGGGAAACAGTGATTTCTCAGCTGATTTCAAACACCTCCTACTGCCTGTCAAACATGGGAATTGATTGCCCATTTTGGAACACTACTAGGCGTCATGATATCACGACAGTTTGAACAATTTCCTGAAACATAATACCAGCTACCTGGTATTCTGGTTAGCTTTTCACGGAAAAACTGGAAGAAGATATATATATTCATAATCATATGTCAAAATAAACTGTACAGCACATCCCAGGTAACAATGGGTGATGCTAGTCAACCCTTACTTACATGTATTACCATTACCAATACCAATACTCTTCTAACATGTTGATTTGGAAATCGTTGGAAAACTAAGGGCTTGTTCACATGGCAGTCAAATCGTGATCGAAAACGTGATTGTAATCGCTGATCACTCTGGTGTTTTTACCCGAGTGAAAACAAACTAGAATCACGGTTGTGAATTCAATCACGAAAATTCAAATCGTGCTCCAGAGGCGTTTTCTAATCACGATTCTCTAAAACAGTAAAACAAATGAAATTCTTTGCAATTATGTCTTTTTTTAGATACACCTACCGGTATATGATCTAGCAATGTTTTGAAAATTGCTCGCTCTGAAACTGTTGTACTATCGAGAAATTACTGCATAAGTTGTTATTTTCGCAAGGGTTTTATTTTCGCGAATTTCACCAGCCAGACCCTCGCGAAAATTTCCACTTCAATTCATGTCTATTTTTAGTACTAATGACAACACCAGAAAAATCACGAAATTAACCACTAGCGAATTACCGCACCTACTCGAAAAACACAAAAATAATAAATGGCTTATACAGTATGCAAAATGTAAAAAATGCCGGGGGGGGGGGTAGGGGGGAATGGAGCCCCGACATTTCCCATAAGTAATGTACATACTGCTAGATTCTCTCCTATAATATAAACTATAAAAAAAAAAAAAATCTGATGTCTAGGGCGACAATAGAATACTTCGTGGAAAGATTTACTACAATGTTGTCTGACCGACCAAAATTATACTTGGGCTTTCACCTCTAAAACATATTTGGCAGGCAGTGCTGTGGTTTCATTCACTACTATATTGCACTCACCTAGATCCTGTGCGATCACCACCAAAGTTGATTAAAAGGGACCCATGAACACAGCCAAGACTTGTAGCTAGACTTTGGCATTCTAATCGTGATGTCTGAGAAGACTTTATCATGTTTGTAAGGTTGGTAATTCCAATTGCGATTGTAACTTAAAGACACAATATAACATTGTGGAAGACCAATTAAAAAAAATTGTCAAACTTTGCTATCTGACATATCAGACAGTGTTTGAATGGAAACATAAACACCCTAGAACACGAAAGTTCAGACAGTTACGCTGTCACTTGTAAAATATGTGTAGATAAAAATTGGCACATGAACTATTCTCGGCCGATGAAAGTTCTGCAACACAGCAGTCTATGGGGAAAACTGCAATGGTATCGTAATGATTTTTAGTTTCTTAAAGAACTTAATGATCATTTTGAACTGTAATTTTTTTCAGGGCTTCATTTTAAACCTTATCAAAGACACTAGTAGCATGAGAAATTGTCTAGCTCACATTTTTTTAAATGGAAATATTGTTATACCATGCCTTTAACTTAGCTGCCGTGTAAATATGCTCTGGTTGTTAGGACACTTCAAACAATTTCCTGAAATATGATAACAGCCACCTGGTATATTTTCAACGAAAAAATGGAAGAAGATATCTTCATACATATCAAAATATACTGCAGCACATCTCAGGGTAACATTTGGTCAATGGGTGATGCTAATGAGTGTTATCGGTCAATACTTTTCTAAAATGTTGATTTGGAAATCTTTGAAAAACTACTTAAGAAACACAGCTGGAAATTGGGAATGGCAATATCACAGGAGCCAGAAATTACTGCCAAAACATTCATCAGAAATCCAAACATGTCATCTAGCCAATAAATTAATATTGGGGTTTTCGACCCCACCCACTTGAAATGCTTACAAACTACCCATAAATTGTGGAAAAGCAAAAACAACATAATCAATTACTAATGGCCTACATTTTATCATAATAAGTACCTGGATTCATGGTAATACTGAAATAAACAAAATTGTAGAAAACAATCTCAAACTACAGAAATTGATCTAAATCACGGTCGAGTTATAGAAATATTACCTGGTAAACAAATCAACATTTTACTTCACAAACACAAACAGCTCTGGCATTGTGAAGAAAAGCTATATTTTCCCCCACAATCGCACAAAAATAAAATATTTGAAAGCTAGTAGTAGTCCTAGTACAGCAAAATATGGTGTACACAAGTGATCATTATCTGAAGAAACAGAGGTAATTTGGCCAAATGGAAATTAGACGGTTGGATTAACCAGCACTTCCAACAGAACACATTTCACAATGATTTATGTCTTTATGGTTGTCATAAATCATGGTCACGACCAATATTTAGGGCATGGCTGCACATTTATCTTGTACACTTGCTCAACAGAGCACCCTTACAATTTATAGGATGCAGACTTTAGAATTGTGATGCAATGTTCAGAAACCTTTATGGCCTGGATTATCCAATATAGATCACTAATTGGTTGTTGGTTATGAGCCAGGCTGCTATCTTTAGTCCTGTGGGAGTGGGAAGGGAGCAGATGTTGAACATGTCACTGTCAGGGTAGATGGCGGGACTCTGGAGAACGATTCGACTCATTGATGGTAACAGAGCCAAAAGTGAGATGTCAGAACGGAACAATAAACATACTTTCACCCACTGGGCAAATTTGATGGGATGGTAGCTTCTTGATTTAATCAGTGACTGTTTCAGAAGTGCCACAAATAATAAGTGAGCGATGATGCACTTGTTGTGGGAGTGTTTTTTTTTTCCATTTTTTTTTTTTTTGGGGGGGGGGTTTTAGGTGGGGGTCACATGGAACTCCTTTTCATTCAAAATGTTTTTAATTTCTAACACCCTCACAAAATCATGATTAATCACATGAACGCATAATCACTGCCATGATAGATGACACATGGCAAGTGAGGCAGGAATAAGGTGGACACAGAACTCTCGGCTCAAAATCGGAATATGGATTGCTTTTGGTCATATTTAATGGTTGCCAGTTTTGCATTTATTGGTTTCCAATAGTGTTGCACGACTAAGTCGCCAAAAGCCGGAGTCGCGACTCCTCAATGATAGTCGCAACTCAGACTTTTAAAACGCAAGAATCGACTCCACGCAATCACATATGCCATATAAACCAGTCCACACATGACACATCGATGACAACGTGTGGAATAACGACAGAAAGTCAAGGTTTGAATGATGGTCATCACAGTTGAAACAACATAAGTTCAAAACTAATTTTCAATGTGAACTTACTATACTGAATAGTCATTGCGTAGGCTGTAGTGTGCTTCATTCTACCCGTTGATCATGCCGACAGAACTGAATGCCGAGAGTCGGTAAAAAGTCGGAGTCGCGACTTTTGATCAGCGACTAGTCGACTCTCAAAAATCATGGAGTCGTGCAACACTAGTTTCCAACATACCATTTATTCTGGGGAAATCCAATGAGGCAAGTAGCTGGGTACAATGGTAGAACTAAACAGAAAATCTATCTATATGTGTACGGGCTGGCTCTGGAGAGCCAATGGCAGCCATCCAGCAAAACAAAAAACAAAAACAACTTTGATTACTTGTCTTTGCTTTACAGTTTACAGCATAAGCCCCCAAAAACTCTAATGTACAAATTTCTCGTATCATGTTCGCAATGGGACGAAACATTTGGTCACAAATTCTTGTTCTTGTTTCGAACATATCTATAGGAAGTTTGTACAGGCATACTAGGTCACTATTCAGTATTTTGTTGGAGTTCTCTCCTCGAGAGGAGATTTAAGAATTTATAAATAAATATCCTAATGGTACTGGGTAGTCTCAATTTCCACTTGTCATTCATTTCCAAAAATTTCCCTTTACCGCGGAATTGCCCATATATTATTTTGGAAAAATAGCAATAAATCTACCATCCTTGAATCTGCTAAATGCTGAAGGTGCATGTAGGTTAAGAGGTGATAATGTTCTGCGTGATTTTGTACACAAATAAACTTCCAAGAAATTTTGCATTGATAAAAACAGTATCCTCACATTTGCACCTATGCCACATAAATCCTAACTAGCCAAGTGAAAGTGAACTCTATATTGTATGCCTCTAACATCACATGTATTGGTATGCCTGGTATGTCATGACACATTCACTTCTGGTTCATTTCAAAACGTCTTCTGTTAAAGGCATTGTATAACACTGTTTTCAGTTTAAAAAATCTGAGCTACATGATTCCCCATCCTACCAGTGTCTCTGATACGGTCTAAAAATGAAGCCCTGAAAAATTTGCCGTTTAAAACGATCATTAAGTGCTTTAAAAAAGTGAAAATCATTGAGAGACCATTCCAGCTTTCCCCCATAGACTACTGTGTTGCAGAATTTCCTATAGGCTGAAAGGAAATTAATGTGCCAATTTGAATCTGCTCATATTGTACTAGTGACAGCATAACTGTCCAAACTTTTGTGTTCTAGGGTGTTTATTTGTCCATTCAAACACTGTCAGATATGTCAGATAGCAAAGTTCAACAATTTTTTAAAAGTGTCTTCCACAGTGTTATATAGCATCTTTAATTGATGGATAATAAGTCATGACAGTCACTTGCTGGTGTGTCTGTACCGTAATTGTTCCACCGATTGATTTCCTTTTCCATTATTCCCCTTGGAGACTAAGAACGAGATATCTTGGGCTGGGGTCTATGGAGAATGCATGTTGTATTGAAATCAAATCGTCGTCAGCGGGAAGATTGTTCAGCTATTCTTTAATAAAACATCATAAAAGAAAATATTTTATGGACTTTGTTTTGCCTGTCAGTTCTGTGCCAAGCAAATTGACGTCTAAGATGAAAACAATGCAGTTGAAAGAGTACATAGTCTGAAATACATACTAGAGAGGTCCTCTAGTCTATACAAAGGGTGATTTCAAGTTCGGTGTCGAAATCTGGTGTTGGTGTTGTAAGAACACCAACACTGGCTATAACACTGTACTGAAGTCAGGCTTGGTGTCAGGGTTGACCTCGAAAAATATGACGTATTTCCGGAAGTTGGTGTTGAAGCTCGTGTTGAATATCGTCTGCTGAACCGGGTACAGTACCGTGGTTGGTGTTTTGATTTATGTGTAATTTTCCAATTCATCAACACTAAACCCTAGGGATCAAGAAATTTGTGACTTCAAGTTCAGTGTTGGTCTTGGTCTTGGTCTTGTTAATGGCAGAGCTGACATGCCCGTGTGTGTTGGCTATAGAGAAAGCTTCATCGTGCAACGCAAACCGCAGAAAGTACCTTTTCCCCTTAAAAAATTTATATAAATCGCCAAATTAATATTAAACTTCCACAAAGGAATCTAGAGAAAAGTAACTTGCCTTTCAGATTCATACAAGTTTTTTGGCAGGCAGTATTGATTTGGTGTCATTTTTGTAACAGTTGTCCAATTATTTCGGCCATCGACGTAACTTTCAGCCAACACCATGAATCGTGCATGACGTCACTCAGTGTTATGTGATCGATAGTGCAATCATTATTGTCTGCTTAAACCGAGCTCAGTGTTGGAGCTCGGTTTAGCAGAAGATTTTCTTTCCTCAACACCAACACCAACACCGAACTTGAAATCAACAAAAGCAGGATGCTGCGTCCTGATTGGGCTTAATCCTCATTTTTAAATCTCTTCATGAAAAACAATCTGCAACAAAAATTACCACTATTATCATAATCCTCATTATAACACAACCACAACAACAGGAAACCACTACTTTTAAATTAAACTCTCTACCAATGGTCATTGCAATGAGTCCGAAGTACAGTTACTCCTCAAACTCTAAGCCTGACCCAAATATTTATGTGGTAGATTGTTTTCTAATCCATGCAACTACCACTTTATTTATTGGGTGAATCAACTCACTCATTCACTGTCTGTGAATAGCAAAAACAAAATATTTGTCTAATCGTCTTCACTAACTTGAAACATACATTCATTTACACGTACATGTATAACTTACTTAATTGGTAACTTTCCTCTTTTTGAAACTGCTAAAGTGTGAAGTATAAGTGACATGTCAAAGATGTCAGTAAGGAATTGTTTATGGTACATGTACTAATGTTTATAATATTTCAATAGGGATTTTGCCAAAATAAATACATACTCCTGGAATGAAAGTAGAAATAAAAGTTGGCATGGACATCAACATACTGACAATGTATCAGGAGACTGCAAGATGTACCTGGCTATATCACGACAACAGATGGCGCTATTCATCCCTACAGCTCTAACTGCTCACTGTGCACACCATGCAGTAACTTTTACAGACCCGGGTGGTTTTCCACCTTACAGTGCAGAAGACAAATAAAAGATACATGGTTGGATGGAAAACATGATGCAAATGGACTAAAAATGCTCCTGTATACAATTCCCAAGAAACTGAAACCCAACTGGGAAACACTGAAAAGTAAACATGACACAAAAATCTGCATTGCAACTTTAGGAGGTTAGATATGAGCACTTTGAGCTGTAAATGAATTAGCATATTTAGTATCAAATAAATTATCACATCAACACATTTTCCAACTCACTCATCCATCATACCTCAATTCCAAGTTATCACAAGAAACATTTTTGTTTGGTTACGTGTGTGTGATGCATGCATATAATTATAATAACACAGAGTACTGTTCATGCAGAAGGCATGCATGAACACACGCTCTACGTCCTAGATTACACTGGAGCAAGCGCACATTTTACGTAAATCTACGTTCACGCTAAAAAGACAAATGAAAAAAACCTGAAGAAAACAGAAAAATGTGGAATACACAAAAAAAAATTCAAGATCTGCAAAAGAAGCATAAATCCGGGGATAAGCAGAAAATTATGTCTGTTTCACACAACACACACACACACACACGCCTACACTCACATACACACACAAACGTGCACACACACACACACACACACACGCACACACACACATGCACACACGCACACACACACACACACACACACACCACATGCACGCACACACACACACACACACATACACACATGCAAACACACACATACATGCATGTGCAGACCAGGACTTTCCTTTTTTATGCATTTTCGAATTCGAGGTCTTTGTTATTCATCAATGTTGCTTTCAATTTTCGTCAGATCTGCTATCTTACCTTAAAAAGTTTTTCGATTGATCCAAAAAAGGGAATCAAAATTGTTTTGTCAATGTAATATTTTGTATTCATAGTGAGATCACAACTGTGCTGGAATTCAATACTGTAAAGTGAGGACTCTACATTCTTGTTGTTTTCTTGTTGCTGCTCATCCAATCTTGTCATCTAATGTATGATTGTGACAGCATGACACGCCCATACAGTCAAAACATTATGATTCACAAAAATGTATGATTTTCTGAAGGAACTCACCATCGTGAAGCTCTGCACACTGAGGGTGTCGAGATCTAAGGAGGAATCATTGTGACTCAGACGATGGGAGGACTGGAAACAGAGAAGAGAAGCATTAACTCCTACATTAATGAAGGTGAAAAAATATACACAACATAATACACATAATGTCCATACAGATGTCATTCATCAGGCATGTGAAGAGTTAAATTGAACTATGGGTAACATCGACATATGAACAGAACTGTACGTAGATGATGAAAATTTTAATCTCTAAACTTAATATTGAGCTACTTCAGGAATCATTAACTTGGTCTTGAACTTTGTTGTTCAGGTGTACTAGTTGAAGAACTTTGAATCCCCTTCCCGTAAGAATCATTCTGGCCAAGTTTGGTTTAAATCCAACCATGCGTTTTAAAGAAGATGATGAAAATGTGAACAGTTTACGCACACAACAGACAAAAAGGAATCGCAATAGCTCACGTGATAAAATCCATGAAATGGTTTTAGTTTGTAATTTCAGTTCATTGATAGGATGTCAGATGATATTGGTGGCAACTGACAAATCATGTAGCAAGCAAAGCTAATGGAAAATTTATCACAAATTCCAACCTCTTATGAGCAGGAATTGCTTTTCTTATCATCCTTTTGTTCTGCTGAATTGAGTACTGTGGTACACCAGCCCATGGGAATTAAAGCTCAGTGACATGACTGGGAGAAATAAAAAATGCCTTTAGAAAAAAAAAGGTTGATAAACCAAATGTACACCAGCTGGAGTGGATCTCCTGGCTGGAAGGATTTGTCTTGAGTTTGTTTAATTAAGGAGAATCAAGCATGAACAGGCCAGCAGTTTAATTTTATCGGGGCACGATAGATTTAATCCCCGTAGAAGGCTACACTATAAATTTGTCTGTTACAAGGCATACTGATGGACATCATTTTAAATGAGTCAACTTTTGACTACAAAATTTTCACAGTAAAATCCCTGCATAGTTTACTTGATTATAGAATAATTTTAACCCGAAGTTGAGAACTACCCCAATCATGTCATTTACCTTTAAGGAATTTGTGATTTAGAACTTGGTGTTGATGTTGGTGTTGTTATTGGCACTGCATGCATATGCTGCACTTTTGGAATATTTCCGCAGGTGACATTGAAAGCTACAAGTTTCCTCCCTTAAAAAAATGATTATTTCATAACTTTAGATGGAAGTTATTTATGCAGAAATTAAAAAAAACCCTCTCATATTTCAGATTTGTGCATTACTTTTGACAGGTAATAATGATTTGGTAACATCTTTTTACGACTTGTCCATTTTTTCAGTATTTGGTGTTCCATTAGGCTAACACAACAAATCACAAGTGATGTCCCTCAGTGTTGTGTAATCAATAGTGGAATCAGTATCATGACTTTAAGCCCAAGCATAGTTTGGTCGAAAATAATGGGGTTTTTATCAATCTTTCACAAAATATTTTATTGTCACGCCAGACATCAGAAAACAACACCTAGCTGACCAAAAATTGTGTACACTGATGTATTTTTGGTTTTCAAACCATGAGTAAGTTGATATTACTATGCATTCATTACCTAAGGGAAATGTTGAATGTCCCCCACCCAACACTTTACATTTCAAATAGTTTCTCTAAATGGAAGGGTTTCAAAATGAGCAATTTCAGGGTGTATGTTTATAGAAAAAACAAAACAAATTATATAGAGACAATTCATTTTTCACCATTAACCCAAACTATAGTTGGGCTTAAGTTTAAACTGTGCTCAGTACTGGAGTTCAGTTTAGCAGATAATTTTGTTCTCTCAACATCAACACCAACACCAAACTTGAAATCACCCAATGCTACTTTTTGCGCACAACATACCCCCAAGCTGAAGCTCTGTATACTAATCGTATCACTGTCCTGTTCTGAATCGATCCTTGACTTCTTCCGCTTCTGAAATGTACAAAATAAATAAATAAATAAGTAAAACAACAACTTGAAATCCAAATTTAAACACATACAACACACACAAGATCATTTTTCTCACAGAAGTTGACAGAGTTGTGCCCCAAAGAATAATGTAAACAGATGACGCAAAGTCAAAAGGTTGGCTTTCTGACTTAACTACTAACTAAAGTAATGATTTGTCAGAAATGTTTACCATTACGTCTTAATTTCACCGGCACGTGTATCATCCTATAAAATAAATCCATACACAGATAACAGATCCATGATTCCTCTGTACTTAGCTACTGCAATCATCCAGTAAATTAGATCACGATGATCAATAAAGTTGATTGATTTGGACCTACAATGAGATAGGGATCGGTTTTCGTTGTACGTCCATCAAGGCTGAAACTCGTAGGGGAAACCACCTACGTGTACCATACAGAATTTTAGTCAAACATAGATGGTAGGGGATACCTGAGGGGGAAATGACAATTATATTGAATTATGTAGAGGGAACTATTAGGGGTTTTTTAAACTGCATAGGGGGAAGTAGGGGTTTTCTTTTCAAACTATCCAGCAATTTACCCCCCAAAATTGCTTAAAGGCAGTGGATCTCATTTGCAAACATCCCCGCAGACCAGGAAAAGATAAGCCATGCCCTTAGGCTATTGATGAAGGGCATGTCGGTGAAATCTGGGGGAGAGTAATGGCTTAGAATTTGAAAAATGCGAAAGAAAAACAATAGCCGTTAGTATACGTTCTATGGTAGGAATTTTTTTCTCGCGAGAAAAAATTCAAATCAGAGTCCAACAATCACTATAATTCCACTAAAACTGAGTTTCTAGCTCCTATATTTTACCAAAGGATCCTAGATGTCATTTTCTTCTAAATGCCATTGTATTTACACAATGTTAATTTTTAGGCATGCAAAAGAGATCCCCTGCCTTTAAATCATCAAAGAATTATGCTTTTTGTCATAATGTCATATGTCCAAAATCATTGGGTGTGTAGGATAAAACTTTTGGTACTGTAGGTGAAAGCTTACTTTGTAGGGGAAAACTAAGTGTTGTAGGTGAAAAGTTGGCTGAGAGCGTAGGGGGAACGTAGGGGGAAAATGTGCATGCGTGGTAGGGGAAAGTAAGAATTTTAAGTAGAAGCTCTGACGTCAGTCCATCACCGAGCCGTGTGACTCACGAACATCATTTGGCGGGTCCAGTGACAGTGGTCACTAATTATAAACTCTTGTGGTAGTGGTCTGGCAGGGAATATAGATTAATCTGATTACATGGATTAAGTCACTGTCCTTCGCTTGTTATAGTCTCTTCCTTGGCAACTGGGATCAAACATACAGCATGTATGGTCAATGTGGACAGCTTTTGTTTTATTTAAAATACCCTGTACAGAAAATAAATCTGATTAAATTAAAATGAAACTGAAATTAAATTGAAGAAATACAAAATCAATAGAAAAATAAAATTTGAAAAAAGCATAAAATACATCTAAAATAACATAAAATGCGATCTTAGTTAACATAAGATAAATGAAAATATATCATGAAATAAAATCAATACAATAACATAAATAAACTAAATTTTTTAAATGTTATGAAGAGGATTTGTTGGCTATTTGGTTCCAAATACATTTTTGCCATTTTAAAAATGACCTGGTACCTTTTATGGCAACGCATACTTTAAATAAATAAATAAATTAAATATTGGTGTCAAAATAATTCCATGTACTTTTGGAAAATTGTTTACATTATGGAACAATGGGAGACATTTACTGCCGAGTATGAAGAATTTGAACTCCATGTAAGTTACAAGGGTAATTTCTGCACTTCAGATTTGATGTGAGATTAACATGGCTTCAACTTTGGTTTCTTTTATTTTTCTTCACATTAAACATGAGAGACAGGACATATTCACCTTCTTGCGAATGGTGCCGAAAAATGACAGTTCTCCAACTTCTCCTTCGTCATCTGAAAACCTCTCCTTGCGCTTCCTCCTGGAGGGCTGTAAGACCAAGCCATGGTATGGTATACATTGATCAGTTAATAATGAAGCATACACTGGGTACCGTCAAAGTAGCATTAAAGGTAAATGACATGATTGGGAGTAGTCCTCAACTTGGGCTGAAACTACTCTAGAATCAAGTAAACTATGCAAGGATTCTCCTGCGAAAATCTTGTAGTCAAACGTTGATTCATTTTAAAATAACTAATGTCAATATCCCTCGTGACAGGCAAACCTGCTGTGTGGCTCTCTATGGGTCCTATTTTTATCATGCCCCAATAAAATTAGAATTACTTGTATGTTCATGCTTGATTCTTCTTAAGTAAACAAATTAGAGACAATCCTTCCAGCTGGGAGATCCACTCCAGCTAGTGTATAGTTGGCATTTATTTCAACTCATTTGTGACCCGTCACCACGATACCCTGATGAAATCACACATCCCAGTGCTGAGGAAAGTGGAAATTATCGTAATTGAATTATAAAATATGAAAGTGAACTGTCTTAAAAAATCAAAAGTTTTATGCCCTTCACATGTTGCAAAAGTTGATGTATTCATATTTTTCACCCAAAGTGTTTTTCTTTCAAGTTTTATGTTTTGAAAGATGTGCGACTTTATCACGTATCATGGTGACAGGTCACATTTGGTTCTTGAGGCATTTTCAAGTGTTTCCAATCATGTCACTAACCTTTAATAACATCTATTATCTATACAAATCATGAGTAATTTCCAATTACAACATATGTGTTTGGTTTACACACAAGACAGAAATAACTGTGACATGAGATTCTGCATTCAGTGCATTGGTGTGCAAAAGTCTCGTAATAAGTTGTAGTAGGATTCATGGTTGAACAAGACAACCTAGGCTTTCTGCAGATAAGCTCAAAATACCTCAAATTACCGTCTGTTAAAATCCTTCAAAACATAATTTGTCAGATGAAATTGAAGAGTATAGAAAAAGAAGTACTTAAGTCACATTTTGACGAAATTGAGTCAGTGATTGTTTTGAAGTCGTTACATCACTCTCAACTACTCCATGCACTAAAGTAGCAACAGTGAGTGCAACAAACACTTTTTATGGGTACAAGCATAGAAAGATTACAACTCAAGTACAGTGAGAAGCTCATAAAAAAATCATTTTACATGTGAGAAAATGAAATTATAAATTTAAATGCATTCATGAATGGAACTGCTCTGTTACACGTGATGTGAACAACAGGGAAAAAAATACACGGGGGCTGCGGGCGATTTAGCCCCCGAAATGGCCAAAAGAGCCCCCGAAATGTGTAAAAGAGCCCCCCAAAATTACCATAGGGTCAATACAAAAGAATATCTGGAAAGCACTGAAACGGCGAAAAGTAGCCCCCGAAAAGAAAATTGTATTTTTTTCCCTGGTGAACAATACATACATGTTGAAGTCACAACAAGCAAATAACACATCACTGATAAATCAAGCATCACATTTATTGGAGGGTTTTTTTTGGAAGGGGAGTTTTGCCATATTAGAAATACTCCCAAGCTTAAAGGGTTCCAAATTCACTATTAAAACATAATATTTAACGAAAATCAAGCATTAGACAATAAAAAAATATACAAGTTCTTACTTTACTTCTTTCCATCATGCAGTTTTCTTGCAGCAAGGTGCTATTCAATCTGTTAAAAAGTTAAATAAGAAGAGAAAGAATCAGAACATGCACAACACTAGTTACCCGGTGACTGGCTGTTAGGATTCATAATTATCAAAATATGGCCACAGTGTTTTGATATAGATGGAATAATTATTGCACATGTTCCATTTGGCACCAGTGATTACAGTAGAATAATAATCAAAGGTACATGAATTGTGCGTGAGGGGGAGAAGAAAGATCTATGGCAATTTTGAGGACAGAGAAAGCAATGGTGAGAGTGATGTACAGTGTAATACATGTTCTTAAGGCAGGGCTCCACACAATTTTTTTTTTCCTACTTGCCCTTTGGGCAAGTAAAGTGAAACTATCACTTTCAGATTTTTACTTGCCCAAATGAAAAATTCACTTGCCTGAAAATAAATTATTATAATATCTTAAAACTGATTCTCATTAATTTTAACCAATAAGGCCTTGGAGCATTGAAGATTTGGTTTTTTTTTGGTTCTGGGGTTTGTTAAAGGTGTGATGAATTTAAAGACTCATAAAATTGAGTGCAATGAACGAAATGATAAAATATAGTTAACTGAACATAAAATTTGTATTTTTATTGTGTTTGGTACCTGGTAAGATTTTTGGACACATTCTGCTCATTTCATGATCAAATTTTACTTGTTCAATCGAGCAAGTAAATTTTGATGTTTTGAGATTTTACTTGCGCAACATAAAATTTTACTTGCCCTGGGCAAGCGGGCAAGTGCTAGTGTTGAGCCCTGCTTAAGGACAAGAAGAAGACCGAGGACCAGACGGATATGCCTGGTTTGGAGGAATGGGCCAGGATCGGTGGACAAACTGGCAAGGGAAAATGGAGTGCAGTGCAGTGGTACACGCAAGTGTTGAGGAGGATGATGATGATCATGTTCTGAGAAGTGTTGGAGTTTGAGGTGTAACAAAGAAAATGAGGATGACCAAAGGAGATTACGTAGATAAGGAAGGTGGAGGAGGATCTCAAGAGGGTTGGTTTGAGATAGGAGGATGCCCTGAATTGAGCAAGATTGAATACCACACAGGTTCACTTTATTTCAATAATCTTCAAGTTATATATACATATTATAAATCATGAAATACCGTATTTGCCGGTGTATAAACCGCACCCGTGTATTAACCGCACCCCCGACTTTCGACCTCGCCAAAAAAAAAAAAATTAACAGCGGGATTTTCTTTTTAAAATGGTGGGGTCGCAACATCACTATAAGTAGCGTTTATATTTGGCTCCTATGAAGTTGAAAACGATCCTCGGGGATTCATTTCTTACCCGTTAGACATGAATGCCGCGAATATCTAGTTCCGTATTTTGGTCAAAATGATGGTCGGGTTCGTTTCTTACCCATTAGACATGAATGCCGCGAATATCTAGTTCCATATTTTGGTCAAAACGATGGTCGGGGGTTCGTTTCTTACCCGTTAGAATGCCGCGAATATCTAGTTCCGTATTTTGGTCAAAACGATGGTCGGGGTTCGTTTCTTACCCATTAGACATGAATGCCGCGAATATCTAGTTCCATATTTTGGTCAAAACGATGGTCGGGGGTTCGTTTCTTACCCGTTAGACATGAATGCCGCGAATATTTAGTTTCGTATTTTGGTCAAAACGATCATCGGGGTTCGTTTCTTACCTGTTAGACATGAATGCCGCGAATATCTAGTTCCGTATTTTGGTCAAAACGATGGTCGGGGATTTGTTTCTTACCCGTTAGACATGAATGCCGTGAATATTTAGTTCCGTATTTTGGTCAAAACGATCATCGGGGATTCGTTTCTTACCCGTTAGACATGAATGCCGCGAATATTTAGTTCCGTATTTTGGTCAAAACGATGGCGGAATTCATGTCTAATATTTAACTCCGTATTATGCTAAAAATAATTGTTTTGAGTTTATTTTTTAGCCACGGACATTAATGGCGCTAATATTTACATCTGTATTACACAAAAACAAACTTGCCGACTTTTATTTTTGGCGTAACATGGAGCCAAATATTAGCGTAATTAATGTCCCCAGGTCAAAACAAAATCAAGACAATTATTTTTGGCATAATACGGAGCTAAATATTTGCGCAATTAATGTCCGCGGGTCAAAAACAAACTGCCGATTTTTATTTTTGGCGTAATACGGAACTAAATATTAGCGCAATTAATGTCCACGGGTCAAAAGTAAACACAAGGCAATTATTTTTAGTGTAATAGGCCTACAGAGCTAAATATTAGGGTTATTAATATCCACGACCACGGGTCAAAAACAAACTGCCGACTTTTATTTCTGGCGTAATATGGAGCTAAATATTAGCACAATTAATGTCCGAGGGTCAAAAACAAACACAAGGCAATTATTTTTAGCATAATACGGAGCTAAATATTAGTGCTCTTAATGTCCGCTGCGTGAAAACAAACTGCTGAACTTTATATACAAGAAGGTAAAAAAATAGCCCTCAAATTCAAGAATAGTCCCAAGAAATTTGAAAATCGCCCCAAAGCTCATTTGAAAATTGCCCTTAAAAAATAAAAATTAATTCCTACCCTAAAGTGTACAAGAGAAGGTGCCTTATGTAGAAAATGCAACTGATATACGTGTACATCAACATGAGTAAAAACAAAAAATATCTTTAATCAGAGTGCCACATTTTTCCCCCCATTCTTTTTTTTTCGGGGGGGGGGGGACCTTTTTCATTTGACTACATCTGCATAATTTCATGGTATTCAAGAGTCCTCAAGTAGAATTTGAAGGTACATTTAGGAAAGTTGCATGCTGAAGAGTCAAGAATACAGCACAGGTGTAGTGGTTTCATTTTGTTAAATATGCACCAACAAAAGCATGCATGTGCCACGTGTCTGTGGATTATGGACGTGTAGTTACAGGGAGGTGTTTTACAAATATTGATTGTGGACTGGTAGACACCTTTTGATCTGCATTGCTATTATCTATTCATCTATTATGTTTGAAAATACCCACCCCAAAGACCACCATTCTTCAACAAAATACCTTCTTATAACACATAGGCCTATGTATTAACATCACTCACATGCATTATTTTGTAAATGAATTTTTGTGATGTAGGCCTAACATCTATTGTATGTTTAATAACATGACTATGAATATTTGTGTAACTTACTTACTGCATTAGACATTCTTGTATGCAGTAAATGAAAATATATCCTTGGACAGTATTATACAGATATTGACTGGTATACGGTGTAATATAACATTCTTTGGACCGTCATGGAGTTATATTTTCCCAAGGGATTATATTTTCCTGAAGCGCGCAGCGCTGAGGGAAAATATGATCACGAGGGAAAATATAACTCACTGACGGTCCAAAGATTGTTACATTACACCCCCTACCAGTTGATATCTGTTATATTAGATGGCCTTGATTACGCTTATAGTGGGTGATTTCAAGTTCGGTGAGGAAAGAAAATCGACACCGAGCTCACTTTAGCAGACGCTACCGATTGCACTATCGATTTCACAACACGTAGTGACGTCACGCGCATCTCACGGTGTTGGATGAAAGTTACGCCGATGGCCGAAAATCATGAACAAATGCTACAAAAATGACACCAAATCATTCCTGCCTGTCCGTAAAATTGTATGAATCTGAAAGACAGTGACTTTTTCTTTATTTCCATATGGAAGGTAAATATCAGTTTGACCAATTATGTCAATTTTTAAGGGGAAAAGGTATTTTCAGCGGTTTGCGTCGCACAAAGCTTTCTCCATAGCCAACACACACACACGCATTGGTCGCATTGAACCCTAAGAGGGCGGCAGACGTTCGAAAAATATATTCAGCTGGGAAAATATAACGAGCTGTGAAAATATAACGTTTTCCGATCCTAGCAAAGCGTATCATGTGACGAGCTGTGGACCAATCACATCTTCGTAACTGTACTAGCCATCTAATATATTTGAATATTGAATTTGGAATTTTCAATAATTGTTTGATCTAGGCAGTTTGCTGGAGCTTTTATATGCTCGTAAAATTGACAACTCAATATAGCATTTCATCAAACATTCTTACCTTCAGTAGCAAACACTCCATCCAAAAAATTCACCAAAAAGTTCATGAGGACCATCGCCCCCCAACAAAAATATTGGGGGCAAACATATTTTTAATAGCCGTCGGCTCCTTTTCGCGAAAGTTTCATGTCGCGAAAGTATAGTGTTTTACAGTATTTAAATATATATAAAGTAACTGAGCACCCCATTCACCATGCATGTGACGGAACCAAATGCTCATGACGGTACCCTGCTCATTATTTGTTGGTAAATGACCCACCTGGCCAGACGACCATCCAGGGTGGGAGCACGCAGGCAGACACTCATCCACGCAACGCAGAAAAATGCGCCCTTATTTTCCTAACATTGCCGTTTTGGAATAAAAACTTAAAATATAATCATCTTAGTATAGTAAGAACATAAAATATGAAAGAATTACTTACCCTATCTCCAAACCCCGAATTTCGGATTTTTCCACGGTCTCGTTGTTTGTGAAGGTGTTGAAAATTTTTACCTCGATGCTGCACCATCATCGTGTTCTGGTACACACACGGGTGCCACAATATTTGACTGGGGATCAGCGAATGAAACTCAGCAGGCTTTTTCAATTCGTTTGACTTCTCATTTCTTTTCGAAATCACAATTTTTATGATAAAAAATCATTTTAAATAATTTTTGAGAAAGATTAATGTACATGCGCAATATATTTTTACCGTATTAATTAAG
>JZLH01S0183930.1:19437-30771 GCA_001188425.1 Eucidaris tribuloides | reverse complement strand
CAATGTTAGGAGAAATACGGGGCTCATTTTTTCTGCGTTGGCATGGATGAGTGTCTGCCTTGCGTGGGTGGAGGGGTGCGTCTTACAATTGTGTTGTTGATCATAATTCCATGAATGATGTTTAATTGTATGACTATGATTGAACGTTAGATCTTTATGAATGTGACTGCAGTGAGTGATTTCATGACGTTTTGCTTGGCATGTTCTGGGGGAAATCATTTCGGATTTTCAGCAAACTTACTTCTCTTGAATATTCGATTGACTTCTGCGTGTCCTCAATCGTTTCGCCTGGGGTGGTGATGTGTTTGTGGGCAAAACAGGACTGAGTGAGGAGTTGAAAACATCATCACTTGTATTCAATGCATGCATCGGGGAAGAACTGCCAAGTCCCAAGTTCAACTTCAACTTCGTTGAGTTTGAAGCCGAGCCAGCGTCAGCAGAGGCAGAGGTCGAGCGCGCCGACGGGGCCGGAGGAGAAGCAAGCCGTCTGGCCGCTAACCTCGGTGATCTTCGCAGTGTAGTTTCACCTGCACCAGGACCTGCAATCGATTTCCGCTTCGGCTTACCCTTCATTTTACTGAAATTTTACCGAAAATAGCATAAAATCAGCAAAATTGGAAACGAATTTCAACCAGTCACAAGTTGAACAGCGACCCATACGTGCTAAACCCGCGAATAGTTCAAAAAAATACGGGCACCTATATAAATTATTCGCTGTTATCAAAATATCCATTCATAGTCTACATCCTATACGGAATCAGCGAACTGTATGGTCACGTTTCTCATTCTTAGAACACTAATATTACGCAAGAAAAAAAATATTTTCATTCAATGAAATGTTAAATAAAATAAATTTATAATTTTATAGTATATTTGTACCTTTTAAAGCCCCATTAAGCTGCAACATTTAGTTCTTATCTCCACAATATTACACGCTCAAAATAGGAAACGCGAGTGCTGTGCAAAAACGTCATTCCGATTTATACCTATGTTCAGGGCAAAGGGCACCTGCGTATGAATAACAATATAATTTTTAATGACCCGTTATATTTTGTTCTAAACAGTTTAACCGTGCACGGAAAATGGAGATGAAAGAAAACTCAGGTCACGTCACGCCAAGTACTAGTATATTCTTTGTAACAGGCGAAACAGGGCAAATGTGGGAAGGTACTTCGGATTGTGGGAGGGGCTGGGTGAGGGGCGCGGCCGGGGCCCGGGGGCGCGGCCGGGGGCCGAGGCATGAGCTTCGATAAGTATAAGAGTAAAAACCCGGAGTAAAAACAAGTAAGTCGAACACATTTCTTGAGCCCTCTCAATTTTCAGATAAACAGATTTAAAAAAAAAAGAGAGACATAAATAAACAAAAAATACATAAATAAATACATAAAATACATTCTTAACTAATTCTCATAACAAAATGAAGATTATCCTATTTCAAAACCCCCAATAAGGAGATTGAGGCATGCACTGCTTGTTATTCCGTGTTATTCATTATTTGATTTAGCCAACGTTCTTGATTTGTCTGATGAGGAAAATTTTTACAAGTCATCAACAGCAACAACGACAAGGATAATAATAATGATAATAATAATAATAATAATAATAATAATAATAATAATAAAAGAAAAATGAATGAATGGATATACACATACATCATTGGTACAATCGTAACCGCGTATCTGGAAGCTGTGATACATGCATTTCTCAATCGTAAATAACCGATGAAGGTGCTAACTTGTTATGAAGGCTCCAACACACTCTTCCTAGCTAAAATGATGATAAAAATGAAATGAGAGAGTTCAAAATATGTTGATTATAAACATCAAACAGGTATTCGATATGTGTCATGGAGGAACAGTCACAAGTAAGATGGACATGACAAGTGGTTGATGTCAGGACATGCAATCCCAAACCACGTCTTCGCAATTCCAGACCAGGTCTTCACTAAAGTTCCAATACATCCATCCTTCAAATCCTACGCTCAAAAACTTTATCCGGTGATAATGCCTTCAATATCACACGCCCCAAAACTTTGGAATGCCCTACCACTCCCCATCCATCAATCTCCATCCTTGGAAACATTTAAGAAAGCTTTGAAACCCCATTTATTTATTACATAGTTTTGATATAGCCGTTTGTTTTTCTTTGTTTTTCAGTACTTAGCGCTAAATAACCATATTATTATAATCAGACAGGGGTGGCGCCACAGGCCCGGGATGGGGACAGCTGCCCCTAAAATTGTCAAAATTTAGAAAATCGTGCAGTTTTTTTATTATTTTTTTTATAGTGAAATTAAGGTCTTTTGACACTCCCCCGCCCCTTGAATGGTTTTCACCCTCCCTGGGTTGCGCCGCCTCTGGGCTGAGAAATATTGTAACTATTTTCTTGGAAAATGAATTTGTCAAAGTTTTTTTTTTTCTTCTTCTTCTTCTTCTTCTTCTTCTTCTTCTTCTTCTTCTTCTTCTTCTGCTGCTGCTGCTGCTGCATAACAGACTTCAGGGGCGTAGGCTGGTTTGGGCATGGGGAGGTGCACATCTTGCGGAGGTGGAACTAACTTGGTGTGGGGAGGTGCACTTCTTAGGGAGGTGGAACAAAAGTTGAGAAAATTAATTCAGGCGTTGAGGCGTTGAAAGCAGAAAAGGTGTCGTGAAAATCTTTCTTTTTTGCTGGCCAGCGGGCGGAAACTCCTTTGGCTCTGCGCGGAGGGGGGTGCACGGTGCCACCCAGTGCACCCCCCCCCGACTTACGCCCTTGGACTTCCCATCTACAAAAATGGCATAAAATCACAACTGGACTCGACATGTAGGTCAGTTTATCATGTGGCATGTTGGCATTTTTTCAGCAGAGGTGAAGTTTTATGATCGCCCTCTCTATACAGATGACAATTCTATTTAGAATTCCCGGGGGCCAGTCACAATTTATTCGCTGTACACATGCCCCGACCCTTCGTGACCAAAAAAAACGCGTTTAAAGGGGTATTTTCAGTTTTAGCCGGGCGCGCGTCACTCGTTTAAGGGTAATCAAAAACACAGATTCTTCCCAAAAAACGGGTGGTTTTTTGAAAGACTGGTCAAATCGCCTAACATTCTAAAGCGGGGCGGTTGAAATACCTCTTTGCTTCAAGCTTTTTTGTTTTCTTCTCCTGATGACTGGCATCACCCTGCATTATGGCCCAGACGAACCGGTTTGCTCCCGCCTAGGGTTCCTACTCGTCTCTCTTCTCGTCCGCCCAAAGGCCCGTTTGTAGCCTGCCCCTGCTGCCCTGCCCCCAGCTGCTGGGGCTGTGCGCCTACCGGCCCTAGCCAAGCCCCTGCACCAGCCCCTGGGCCCAAGTGGCCCCGGGCCTCATGCCCAATCAGGCCAGCAGCTGCACCAAGCCTATCAGCCACCCCTGGAACTCCTGCCCCAGCCAGGCCATCATCCGAGAAGATCAGTACTCTCTATCTCAACTACTGACGCGTTGTTTACACAATGTTGTACCACATTAATTTTCCAAAGAATAAACAGCAATGTTATTATGTTAATCTACTTTTGTCATAAAACTAGTAGTTTCCATTATAATATTTTTTCTACAAATTGGAGATTGTGTGGGACAGATTTTTTTTTTGCTGTGAAAATGCACTAAAACATCGTATAGCAGAAAGGTCAGATAGGCTGCTTTACTAACATATTCGAAAGTTTATTGGGCTTAATTTTAAACAAGCTTGTCTCTGCTAGCCAGATAGCTTGCCCAAGGCTTGCCTGACATAGCTACGAAGTGTATTCATTGCCAACAGGCTTATGGAATAGCTCCGTAGAAGGCCCATGAAATAAAAGCATGCCACACTTAAATACATTAGTAATTGGTCTGTTATCCGTGTGGTGCATTATTTATCCACTAATGCCCATTCAAATTACCTGTTTCATTGTTGATTTTTTTTTACAGTGAAGGAGAACATGTATGCTGTTTTCTATTGTTGATTTTTTATGTGTTTTATTATTTTTTATAGAACTTATAGCATGTACCATGTTTTTATTGTCGATTATGTTATGTAAGTTTGTTATAGTAACAAAGGCCCATGAACCTGTTTTCATTATTGAATTTTCATGTGATTTTTTGTTTAAACAGTAAAGGAGAACATGTACCTGAGCGAACGTCCAGATCTTGAAGCCAAAGATTTAGCTAGTTCGCAAGTTTCTCTGGCCCTGAAGCCAAGCAGAAGTGGAGACATGTTTTGAGGCCAGAGATTGCTGAAATAGCCAAGGTGATATCAATGTTTTCTATTGCTCCTTACCATATTTAAACAGTGCTAATTTGAGATGACAATTTTCCAGAGGATGCGGTAAGATGTGTTTTTATCATACAATGCTGGAGAAATAACCCGATGACCGCTCACCTCTAAAACGTAACGTAAATTCAGGGAGAAAGACAGGAGAAAGGTCATTACGCCAATTGCTTTGTTTTTTTTTTTTTTTCTGGCGATTGACCTTGCAAATTGGCACCATGCATGAAATAGCAGAGTTTGTGGGTTTAATTCGTGAATTAAATGCAGATATGTTATCGTGCAGCACGATTCAGTCGGATAATGCATAACTTATGGTCAAGTACTAACAGTGTCAAAATAGGTTATGTGTCACGTTGGATTTCCTTTCCTCCCCATGGGGGACCGGCTTAACATTGAGTGGAATGATATCGTTTCTTTTGCAAGTAAGTGATAAATACCCGCATGGAATACCATAAGACTTTCAAACCACTAAAAGGCTGGCATATGCAGGTAAGTCTTTTCTACTGGGCCTTTACTTTTCAATCTGTTTTCTTCCAGCCATGAACTGTCTTTTAACCTCTTTTTGTTAGTTCAGTAGAAAATTGCCTTCCTGTGTGATATTGATGTTCTCAAGGCATTGCTGTTACATATTGTTGATGATGTTTCAGTCTTGGAAGCACACTTTGTTCATTCAAAACATCCTTAGAAGATATTCACATGGCGTTACACCCAGCCCACATAGCGCCTTGGGGCAGGGCCCCAAGGCCATAACCAATAGTTCCCATGTCCAGAGCTCTAATACAGTCCCGAGTTATATCTTTGTGTGTAGATACTCTTGTCATGTTTGATCTAAAAATGTTTTTCATTTTACAGCTTAACAGGGTGGTCCCTGTTGAGTTCCCTGACGGAGTACGAAGTTGGGGGTGTGGCGATGTAAGTGGGAAAAAAGTCACATTGTCATCTTTTCTATGAAAAAATAAAATATCAGATATTAACAAACGTGGCAGAATTCTGTGTAGGACAAGGTGCGATGCCAAGTTATTCACAAAGTTCATGTTGGCCCCAGTAGACCTAGTATCGGGCTCAGTGGCCAAAACTAGTACAATTGGTGACATACTCTCTTTGGCCCCACAGAAAGGTTGCATGAAGCTCAAGCCGTGTGTTCGACACCTGAATGAAAATGTCTGATTGACCTAAACTGCACTCTTTGCTGTATAACAGTGACTTTATTTTTCATTTCCATTTCCAAGTCAATTGAGCCAATGGTTAACAGCGGCTGAAGGAGAGTCTACCCTGTCAACATGGATGCCAGTAAGTCCCTTGTTACTGTGCTTGGTTGTTACAGTCTGGCTCAGAAAAAAAAAAACGGAACATCTAAACTCTATCAAATATGGTGATTTTCCCCCCCTTCTATTAGTCTGTAGACGAAATAAACTATTTTAAAAAACTGTTTCTATTATGCAGCAAGTACACACTTAGATCTTCAAATTTTCTATTCAGTAGTTTTCAGTTTAGAGGCCATTTTACAAAGCCAGTACATTTCTAGCTTTCAAGCAGTAAAGCAGTAATGAGGCACCCTATTGATAGGTGTCCAATATATTACACATAAACTGAGCAAAGACCAGCGCATGTCAAAATTTACATGGTTCTAAAAAAACAGCCCTAAAAATTGAAAATACCAAAACCAAAATCAAAATTGCTGATCTTAGTATGGTGTAAGTCTTACTCACAAAAAAAAATATGTCTTCATGACACTGAACTATGAGTGACTTAAAGCCCAAAGTTTAGTTTTGGATTTGTGTGTTTTTATTTGAAAGCTTTAATGACCCAAAGAGTTCATATACACAAAATAACAGATTCCTGAAGTGTCTTCGTTTTTACGTAATTTTTTAATGAAATTCTGGGGGAGGGGCAACGGGGCGGGAGACCTGCCGAGCATTTTTCATGTCCCCCCAAATTTTTTGACTATTATGTTACATATATAGCATTAAAAGAAATCAGGTTAATAAGGCTGTTTAAGGTTTCTGAAGTATACAACCTCATTTGAAAGAGCAGAGTACCGCTCTTTCTGCCAAACCATAAAGCAAATGTTTTCTTTAGAAAATTTGAAAATGATCCTTACCTGTGCATTTTCAAAAATTATAATTTTTTTTTCTTTTCAGAAACATTATTTACATACATGCTTCTACTGAAAAAAAAAAACACATTCAATTAGCATGAACCATTAAAAAAAAAGCGGCCCAATTTATGGAATCTATTTACATGGCGTATCTGGGAGCTGCTCGCATGTGACGTCACAAATCTTTGAACTTTGAAACCTCATACATCATGTTATTTTTTTGGATGGAATTGTCACCAAACTTTAATTCATATGTCTTCTCTTCATTGCTTTCTTGCTTATATATTACTCTTAACATGCCAGAATATTTAAACTCTATGGACTTATATGCTATATTATTTGGATGCAGATCCTCGACTTCTGACGCACGTTAATAGAGATTTAAAACCAACCCTTGATTTTCAAGGGTGGACCTTGACCTTTAAATGAATATACAAAGGCGTGCGTTTATGAATTTGCCATATCAAGACTGTTTTTGCACAGATTTGATCCAACTTAAAGATAGCACATAAAAAAGAACAGTATTCAAAAATTAGGAGATTCATGTGTTTATTGGAATATATCAATAAAATATCTAAACTTCTAGACCATTTAGCTCAAGTTGATATGTAGTACAGTAGTCTGACACTAGACACGGGATTACCTATTCACATCTGATTAATTATGAATATGCATGAGAGTCCAACCAAAGAACATGGGTATTGATGTGAACGCAAGATGGGGATATATTGAGCAGAAGGAACTGAGAGAGTGATGGTAAGAGAGCCGTGATGTGGTGTGTAAGCTGAAATGGACAGGGGGAAAGACTGAGGATTTTATGCATGATGTTAGGAGTTTGAACGAAAACGGTGGATCATCAGATGTCGAAGGACAATGGAGTAATTTTGTGAAGATGGACTGTTAACGGAAGGAGGAATGAGATCATTGTTTTAGAAGAGGTGTATGAGAAGTTTTCAGGTGGATGGGAAGGGGGCGACGAGAAGACATGGAAGATGCAAGTATCGGAGGAAGCGAAGTAGAGTAGGAATTGGCATTGAGTGTGAGGAGGATTCATACCGAATAGAATTAAAGTGTGAGGAGGGCGGTAAAGGCAATTTCTGTGAGTGCAAGAGATAACTCCTGGCCACCCTCGCATGCGGACTGAGAAACAAAACCAAATTTAAAATCTTGGATTATCACTCACTACTACTTTTGTCGCTTTACGATCAGATATTACCGAATGCCTTGCCCAGCCAGGAGGAAGGGAGCGAGGGAACCGTAGTTCACCGAACCTACGATCCCAGACCTGTGGACTGGGATATTGACATGACGGGAGAATTCAAGGAAGGTCTAGCCAGCTCATCGCAACGCTCAAAGAAACAGATTCAAGGTTACCAGTATACTTCTTCTTTTAAAGTCAGAAATAATCATTTTTGCAAAATCTGAAAAAAAAACCTACTACACACACAAAACACAACATCAAAAACTTCACATCAACTTTTGCACTATTTTGTTGAAGACCATGTATATGTCACCCATATGTGCATTCAATGATTGAGATGCCAGAACACTCTTGGAAAACAATTACCCTTTCACATCTGTCATTCCTCAACTATTTCCCAAACTTTTTCAGGAGATGGCGCTGGCGGTTAAAACCGCATTTATTCATTCAATTAGTCTTGTATAAGTTGTTTAATCTCTATATTAACACTGGGCGGGGACTCACAATTGACCCCTCATACCCTCGACAGAATTTGGCGAACCATTGCAGCACACGCCAAAAAAATTGTTTGGTCGCAACGTCGCTCCGCTGACTTTTTATCTGCCAGTCTATGACACATCTTTTTGAGACCAATTTCGCAAAATTGGAACGTACCGTTATGACGCTGCGCTAACTTTTATACATGCATGTCAACCCCAAATTGCTCAAAAACAGTGATTTCGTGTACAAAAATCAATGGAAATTGTTTTTCAGCAAAAAATCATAAATGTTATGAATTTATTTTTTGCTTTACTGGTTGAAATTGTGAAATTATTTTATGCTGTTTATGATTGACTACAAGTGTCCCCAACAAATTTCATCGAAAAACAATAGAAGAAAAAAGGTACAGAGAAAAACCAAGGAAATACGAATAAAGAATTCACAAAAACATAAATAATTATTGCTAAAAAAATTAATTCATTATCGGCAAATTTTTTGTGAGATAATTGACACCCCACCCCCCCCCGCTAAAACCTAGGTCTGGAAATAGCCAAAAAGTATGAATTAGAGGTAAGTTTGTAATTAGTCTATTGTAAATTAAAAAACTATTATATCTTACAATATAGTATAAGTTTCTTTTTAGATTTACTACATAAATTTATTTTGTAAAATCATGTCTAGTTCTATTGTAAAGTGATATTGAAAAACTTGTTATTGATGTGCTATATAAATGCAAGAGTTACAGACTGCTTGTTTATTAAGATTTTGATATGATGCTCAAAGCACTAATGACTGTGCGTATTCACTATATGTGTCTGGCTCATGCTAAGTTCATACAGAATTATTTCAGTAATTGTGTTGTTGGTGGTAATTGAAGCATAATTCCCATCAAAACAAATGCATGAAATTTGTCATAGCAGCCAAGGAGTACTCGATTGTCATCTGATAAGTAAAAACATCCACAATAAAGATTCTGCCCCACAAGAAAAATAATATGATATCTGTATAAATCTTGATGTTAGAGCTTTTATTGAATCTATGTCGAATTTAGTTCGTTCCATGACATTTGCAATCCAAGTGGACAATTGTCATTTGACAATTATTTCAATATACTAACCCATAACTTCAAACCCTTAAAGGCATGATGGATCTCTTTTGCGATGCTAAAAATTAAACAAATTGTGTAAATACAAATGGCATTAGAAGAAATTGCCATCTATGGAACCTTTAGCAAAATATAGGAGCTAGAAACTCAAGTTTTTAGTGAATTATAGTGACCGTTAGAGTCAGATTTAAATTTTTTCTCCGCGAGAAAAAAATTCCTACCATAGAACGTACACTAAACAGCTTGTTCTGTTTTTCTTTTGCATTTTTCGATTTCTATGCAATCACTTACTCCCAGATTTCACAGACATGTACTTCATCAATAGCTTGAAGGCATGGCGGTTATCTTTTCCTGGTCGCCTGGGGATGTTGCCAAATGAGATCACTGCCTTTTTAAAGGACCCTTTGCCCCTTAACTCTAATCCTTTACTTGACACTTATACATGTGACTTGCCTGCTTTCCAGCAAGCTAAAAATTTTGAATCCCTCAAATGAAAAAAAACAAGTCCAAAATCTTACCACAAGTGCACAAAATTTATGTGTGAATTGTTCATTTCAGTAACTTATCTTATCATTCAATCTTATTTTTTTTTGGCACTCACTTTCATCTCTTGTGACTCTTCAAATTCATAAGTCACACCGTTTGCTACCCCCAGAATAAATAACAACTTCAATGCTGGAAAATGTCTTGAGTAGTTATATCATGTTTACTATCATGTTACTTGTTTTCGGGCAAGTTAATCTGAAGTGGACAACTTATCACTTGCTCAAAGGGTAAGCAGAGAACAGAAAATAAGGCTATCTTCCATCTTCTTGAGTCTGTTCACAGTAGCAACTGTTGCTTGAACAAAAAGTCAGTTACCAAAGGCACGTCAAGACATTTGAATTTAACACAACATCAAGAGTCTGCTTCTCGTCAATTGATAAAAGACATAGTCAAGGGAAATGAGAAATTTGGGGAGCTACTTCAAAATAACCTCTTGGTGCATCAATGACTGGATATATTGCATACAACTTCATTTCTAGAAATGTGAAAGGTTTTATTATGAGTTTGCTTTGAGTACTGAAGTAGACAGGCTGATTTCAGTAGTTTCTATGTAGGTACCATTGGCAAAGTCCTGTATCATTTGATCAACGACTATGTATAACCTGTCATCCACTATACCCTGATAAAGTTGAACACGCATAACCTTTTAAAACATAAATAGAAAGAAAAAATAACTCGGATGAAAAATATGAATATTAAACTTTTGCAATGTGATGTTAGATCCGGGCGTTGAGTTGGCTCTAGTGTACAAGCTGTTCCGCTTCTGTCTGGGGAGTCCACAGTGTTCTGAGCCCTAACCGGGTCAAACCAGAGACCACTGTAGTTCCACTGTCATTTGTGCAGCCATGTTGCCTAGATGTTACTGAAAGGAGTAGCACGCCTGATGTTCCAGTCTATGAGCTGTGGACGGGATTAACTTCAACTATTAAATGCGTAATGTAATAAAACCTTTGACTTTTGAAAGCATTTTAAAGGAATACACATACTGGTTGATGATGGAAAATCTTTTATCAATAATTTCACATTTTCCATATTTTCCAGCTGAGAGTAAATTCATTTGCCATTATAATTGGGAACTAATTTCACTTTATTATGCAATAAAAGTTGAGGAATTGGCAGTTTTGACGACTACCCACGATAGGCTCATTTCCTGCAGTGTTGATATAGGCCAACAACCAACAATCAGTCCCACATATAGATATTCTGTGTTAATACTTTTCAGCAGTGGGGATTTGATGCTAACAGATATGTCAAAACGAAACACCAGTGTTTTTGTTGTTTTCAACTACTCTCTCCCTCGTACTATGTGAGTTTTTAGAATACATTGTTCACAGAAAAGGTTGAAAGCAGTTGATATTAAAATCGCTTGTTGTTCTGCAAGTAATCAACCAGTACTGTGTATATACTTTAACTTTCATTTTTACATTACAATCCCAATATACAATATTTTGCACTTTCCTTGAGTTTAGGGGTGAATGTGACTTAATTAGGGATTGATTCGTGGTGTGACTGGAGGTCACTATTAAATTTCATTGATTTGAAAGATACAAGTCATAACGTTTATCAATAGGCTTAGTATCTAACATATTCAACAAGGAAAATTAACTCCTAATGTGCCGAAGTCGACAGATCTGCCCCA